>APFE030728804.1:215631-230798 GCA_000404065.3 Pinus taeda
CAGAGTGGCCAGGAATATCTTCATCAAGAAATCTTCAGGAAAATTCACCTTCATCTTGCGAATATGCATGTGAAATCTAACTAGATGTAGAGCAGCATCCTTCTTACCATCATCATTAAATGTAGGCAAATTTCTTGACCAATCTACCTTGGGAATTTTATTTGGAAAACCGGGGATGTGATCTCGGCTCAAGGGAGCATATCTTCTTGTGATTTGGTCCATCTTGAAAAGCTCAAAGCTACTGATCTCTCTGCAGTGAAGTCACCATGAAGCACTGATCGCTGGATTCTTCATGAAAGGAGTCACCAGGTGAATGATTTCAGCCTGTGAAAACTCTCAACTAATCATCCAAAAGTTCAGAGTTTACAAATACACTGGGGTAAAATGCAATCGA
This sequence comes from Pinus taeda, assembly GCA_000404065.3. Classification (NCBI taxonomy): domain Eukaryota; kingdom Viridiplantae; phylum Streptophyta; class Pinopsida; order Pinales; family Pinaceae; genus Pinus; species Pinus taeda. Next base: position 216,026 of record APFE030728804.1, read on the forward strand.
AGTGTTGTATTCACAAGCTCACGGAGATTGACTGAAGTAGCGTTTATCTACTTCCGCTAATGCAAAGCAAAATCGTTTCGAAGGCTACCTGGCATATCTTCAGACTCCATCTAAGACTTATGAAACAAACACATCAATCCAAAAACAAGTTTGTTCTCCCCAGTATGGTCGCCAGTATGTTAGCACTTTAAATTTCACCTCAGGCTGAGACAAGTAAACCTCAAGGCTACATCAAACCATTTAGCCTCGTAGCTAGCCCTACGAGGCAGGAGAAGGCTCTCTCCGGTCTATCTCGTAAAATCTCCAATAGATGAGAAGACCAATAAGGTAACACTGATATTAGCTAGTAAACTGATAGAAAGATTGATTTTGGGGTTTTTTGGGTTTTTTGGTGGCAATGAGGAAGAAGGGCAATTTTGGGTGCGAATGGACACAGTTTCTGCAGGGGTTTCCTTGGGGCGAGGTAGGAGACAGTGTTGATGCCTTTAACTGAAGTGGATGGTCAGGAATGAAAGAAAGAGAGCTAAAGAGAGCAAACAATAACTTTGAATTCTCTTTAGACATTAGAAAACATTGAAATTAAACAAACTTAAAAGCAGAGCATGGCAAGCATGAATTCTTACTTTAACACTTCATTTGTTTAATGTGCAGAAGTAAAGAAAGGAAATGAATCACATAAAAAAACTTAAAATAACATTGAGAAACACACCATTAACACATGAGTCCACAATAATCCCAAATAGGATTGCAAAACCCTGGTCTTCCTTAGCCAAAAATTGCAGAGATGCAGCGAAATAATACAATGATAGCTTCTCCCTCAAGAGTCCAACCATGAAAATGAGCAAGAAAGTACATAATATAGATGATCTAACCTCTTTCCCTGCCTCCATGGGTCGAGCTCACTATCCTAGGAGCTGTTTCCCACTCTAAACTAGCACTACAAACAAAGCAGTCAAAACAACTTGCCTCTATAAAACTTGGAAACCAATTCACATTTAATTTTTAACCTTTTTCAATGAATGAATCTTCTAGAAGAGTACATAAGGGTAAAAGTGTCTAAAAAGTACCATAATTACATCAAAGAGAATCATCATTCACCTCAAAAAGTCAAACTGAGTCAAATCTGCGTTTTTTGGGCTGTACAGTGCATTTCTGGACAATTCTGCTTAACGGGTCGCGCCCCCTGCCTGACAGGTTGTGCCCCTTTGGAGCCATGTTTGGGGCACTTGCAGGTGGAAAAATTGAGAAAACGTGGTCTTTTTGGAAATTTCTGTGAGTATACTTTCCAACCCAACTGGAATTTTTGAATTTGGATTTCATTTGCCCTGTCAAAACTCAATTCTCCCAAGACAGCTTTCTGCAGTTCAAAAAAGTGGCAGAAAGTCAAATTGTCCATGTTTTTTGACTTTCTGGAGGCCCAAAACTTCACCAAATCTCTAGTCCTTTGATGAGCATGTGTAACTTTACATGACAAATCTGGAAATGCTGAGTTTTTGCAAAATGGAGTTGCCGAGATGAAGGGTCTCACGGGGGGTGAGACCCGTTAATGGAGAAAACCTGTAAATTGCCTAAAAAAAACCAAAATTTACCCAAAATGCTCAAAATTTCTTGGGATTTGTGTTGTGGCTGAGCTATTTAGTGATATTCTCCTTCAAGGAAGCCTCGGCCAAGATACGGAGGGGATCAGACCTCTTTCTCCGTTTTAGTGCCTTGGCCAACCTCCTTGGATCTAGCGATTGTAATTTTGACATTTCTCTAAAACCATGACACCTGTGTAAAAAGTGAAGGAGGTGTTTATTCCTTGGCATGTTGTGGACAAAAACCTCTCTCAGTTTTGCAAAATTCATCTTTGATTTCTCTGGAACATCATTTGAGTGAAACCTATCCCGATGTGTGGAACAAGGGATTTTGTCGAAATAAAGTGAAATGAAGGGGATAAGGGGCTTCTAAATTCTTGGGGAAATTTTTGGAAGTAGGGAGGGATGTTAGGAAGCAGGGGAAAGTGGAATCTCAGAGATTGAGTGAGGGGAAGGGGTCCAAAAGAGCAAAACACAGGCCCAACCTAGAAAATTGCCAGGTTGTAGCTAGAAACTAGGGTTTGTGCGAAAATGAGGAATTTGGGGAATCTCAGTGATGGGAAGCATTTGGTAAGGTAATTTAAGGATAGGGGAAGGTGTATGAACATCAGGAAACAAGTTTTGCCGATGATTTGACCGTCCAAGAGAAATTGCCTTCAAAACCCTAGGAGAGGGAAATGACCTTACCTAGGCGCAACTGAAGCATGAACAAGGTGTAAAATGACTCATTAGACACTGAGATGATAATGAATACCCTATGAATGATTATAGACTCAGCTGAATAGTGACATAGATTGGCATTTGGGCAAATTTGAAAAGAGTGAGAGCAAACCCTAGACCTAATGCCTAGTGACCAAATTTTGCTTGAAGACTCACTGAAAATGACAAAATTTGACCTTGACACTTCAAAATCACTTTGTAAGAGCATATTTGATCACTGGAGGAAGGCTGAAAAGACTGACACTAACAGGACTCACGAGACTTACTTTTAGAGAGAGTGGGGTTGACCAAATATTACTTTTGATCAATCACTTGATCAACTAACGAAGGATCAGGGAAAAGATTTCGATAACCAGTCGGAAGACAAGGATGAGAAGCTGTAAGGATTTCTAACTCTTTGGAAGCCTCATCCATAAGAGTACAAAGGTGAATGGGATGATTACCTTCACACAACTTACAAGGAAATTTTACTTTTCCCTTTTTCCCATGGACCTTATTATTACTAGTTGAAGGTTTATCACCAGCATGATCTCCAAAGGCTAATGACAAAGGTTGATGGGAACCTATGGACCACACTTCTCAGACCTTGGGAATACCAAGAGAATTTCAAAGAAGGTGGTCACCCTTACATAACATGAAAGGGAATTTCACTTTCTGGGGTTAGTTTGAACATGTTTCTACATCAGTTTCATCTGTAGAAATCGTTGCTTGGTTTCCCCCTTGCTTATTTTGCTTCTTCTTCTTCGTCCTCTTCTTCTTCTTCTTAGCTTCCTCGTTACTAGAATCCATAATTTCACGAGGTGAAGAGGAAGAATGGGGTGAAGAAATAGGTGAAGAAGGTAAGGGTTCAACCTTAGGATCAACATGAGGTTGATGTTGTTAAAATGGAGGAGAACTCATTGAAAAGTAGTTTGGACACTTGGAATCATCGAGGCCAAAAATAACCAAACCGGAAAACTAGTGGTAAATCCAAGAAGGGACAATTTTATCATATAAGGAGCACCAATATTTCCAAAAGAATGAAAAGGAATAGGATTCCCATCAGAGGGGTTTCCTTGGTTGGTAGACTCAGGAACTGTTTCCATTAGTCTCAACCCAATATCTACTAAGGAGTATTTCCACAGGAAGGATGTTATTCTGCAGTCAATTAATTGATTTTAGAAATTTACAAAACAAAATAAAATAGGGGTAAGCTAGGAAAGAGGGTTTACCAAGTATTCGTGAATTGCAATAAACACCTTAGCCAAAACCAAGGACTTAATGATGGTGGCAAATCTCCCCAAATGTTATGTTCGGTGTATCACGTTTACAAGGCGCTATCTTGATTACTTGTGGCTAAAGGATAGCAACCTAGTGGAATCTCCCAATATATACGTGATGGTATGAGGACCACAAGCCCATATTATGATGTCTATTGCATAATCGTTCGATGAGAGCGTTCCCATATACTTCCCATATGTGTATCACCTCTGATATACCCGAAATTACTAGAGAATGATCATATATACTTCCATACGTGGAACATGATTTCATGCCCGGAATACAATGTTGGAAGATAAGGACAGTTGCTATGTTTATAGAAGTCGAAACATGTCTCTAGCTAGACCTCTAAATTTTTGCATTAAGTTCCAAATTCTCCTTAGGTTAATTGAGTAAATTTTAACGTTTATCTTGAATTTTGTTTCAATTTTGAGCTCAAAATGATGTCCCCTAAATTCTTAAGATGTGAATATATGAGAAAAGGAAAACTTTACATTTCGATGAAAGATATACTAATCAAGGGAAGAAGTTTCAATAAATAATTCATCAAACAAAATTCCTTCCGCTAACTTTTAGTTTCTCTTTCCAAATGCAATGCCAAAAAGTAGAAACGATTTTCACTTTTCACTATCTTAAATGCAATCTTTTCAGAAGTAAAATGACTTTCACTTTTACTAAGATGCCCTTATATGAATGATGTTTTTTTTCTTTGATTTCAAATGGTCTAATGCAACTAATGCATCAACCAAATAAAAATGAAGATTTGATTCAAATTCTCTAATGCAACTAATGCACCAACCAAAGCAACACCAAACCTAATTCAAAATCACCTAAATGAAAATATCTTTCATGTTTTCCTTTTGAAAAAATAAACGATCCACTCTTTTCAGCTTGAAAATCAAGCAATGTAATATATGCTTGATTTACAACAAAAATGATTTCCAAATGCAAAATGACCTAATGCAATTGAAAAGCAACTTTTTGAAAGACAATATAAAACAAATACAAAGTGATGTTTTCAATGATTTCCACAGAAAACAAGATTCAACCAATTGGCAAACCAGCATCTCAGCAACACAAACAAGTAGCAAGTGATAACCAATTAACCTAAAAACCCTAGAATTCAATCATATTTTCACTTCAAACACTTCAAATCCAAAGAGACAAATTTTTCTAATTGACCAAGATAGCTAGACAAAACATTGACAAATCCAGACAGAAAGGACAGGAGAAGACCTCAAAGGCCAATACACACTGGACTCTATGGAATAAACCCTAATTTTTCTCAAATATCTAAGATCAGCATGGTTGTGAAAGAAAAACCTGTGTTGAAAGGGGGTTCAGTGTGACTGTTTTCAAGAAAAGCACGCTCGCATCGTGATTGTTCAAGTCGAAAAAGCTTTGAGCAAGAAAGATGGGAAAAAATAAAAAGAATTTCAATAAAAAATCCAAGCCTAACACTCTCTTTATGCCTCGAAAATCGCTGCAACAACATTGGGGGATAACCACCCGGTCCGGACCTTAGTACAACTCCTTTTCTGTTTGGGATGGTGGCTCCGATTGGATATAACGGGACCAGTTTCCCGATAATGAATAAAAGGGATGGATGAGTGATGAGTTGTCTATTATAACGATAGGTGGATAGTTTATTCTATCAACAAAAATACAAAATCTAATACTAATCCCGGGAACAACTATTCATTTGAAATGCAGCGTTTAATAATCCTTATCTATTTAACAGGTATATAGATGACTCTGTAAAATAAACACATATATTCAATCATTTAAAGATTACTTCATATGAATAGTCAAATGAAGCGATTAACATAAATTACTGCATTCATCATTTATATCATCGATACATATACGATTGAAAGAAAAGCATGTTATAAACAGCCAATAGTGGGATGCATAAAGGATGCTGTTAAAACACATATATATATAAGTGATAATAGCAAGAGCGATCAAATGACAATTCATATAACAGGAATGAGTTCAGATGCAGATAATAGTACCATGTGAGCTGCTAATCAATCCCAAATATCAATCGCTATTTGAAATTCTTCCTTCAACACAGAAATGCTTTTAAACAAAGACAGTAGTGCACATTTGTATAAAAACCTTCCTCATCAAAATCAGAATAATTGGTCCAGTTTCATAAAAGAATATCCCTGAAGTACAATAGTGCAACTTCAGGGTTTAAGTCATATACAAAACTTTTCGACCTTTTCTAAATGCATGAAAGGGTCTATAAATACTACTAAGCTAAAAAAAAATCTATGAAACAAAATCCTACTAAATTGGCATCAATTAATGCTATCTATCTTCTTGGGGGCGATCTAGCAGTCGGCGATGTGAATCAAGACTCAGGTTGCTTGCCTTTAAACCGAGCTGGCTTATCGCAAGCATTGGCTCCACTTCGGGTGGTCCGTTGAGGCGCAAGCTGAGTTGGGCAGCAAAGGTGGCATCCTGAATATCGGGTATAATATACCCGATCGCATCTGTGAGGCATTTGAGGGCGACTCTCTGGCTGTGTGGCTTCACTAAGAAGAACCAATAGGCATCCCATGTCAAACTGTTGATCCCCGCAATTAACCTTCCATTTTTCTCCAGCTCTGGGTAGCATGAATGCTCCAACATCTTTGTTGTTGTTAATTGGCCTGGAGTACATTGAGAAATCATGTTAGACAAGTAAATAGTATTATTAACCAATTCAACCAAATTACTAAAATCGCTCTTTCTGCCTTCATTAACTGTGATTGCCATTCTATGAATAATATTTCCTTATGTGATTCCAGAATCCTTGGTAGGTTAGCTGCCTGTCCCTGATTGGAATCTTGCCATTCCAGAAAATTTGTCAATGTTTCTTCGGCTTGATCCAAATTTGTCCTTGCCTTTTCTACTTTTTTCGCTTATGGATGCCACTAAGTCGCACAATGGCTCTGCCTGGGTGATTTGCTGACACAAGAGCTTCATTTGATTTATCAATGCTTTATTTAATTGAAACGCCTCTGCTTTAAACTCATCTACCTGAGGGAGCTTTTTCATTTGCTCAATTTGAGCTGATAATTGAGCGATTTGCTCATCTTTGGATTTTAACATTCCCTCAGTTGATATTTTTAATTGCGCCAATGCTGCCGATAGCTCCTTTTGCTTTTGGATTGCGTTATCGTGAATCCTCTGTTTTTCTTCTTGCAATTGCTTAGTCAGCTGATTATTATTTTGTTGTTGTACTAGCAATTGTTGTTTTGCCTGCTCTGCCTTCTGTTGTGCTTCCGATAATTGAGCCTATAGCAAAAATATGTCTTGATCTTTTTCCTTTAATAGACTGCTCACCTATGATGCTTTATCTACTGTCGCCGCCGAATAGGCTCCAGAGTATTGCGATAGCTTTGTCAAGTCATTGGAGGGGTCAAATTCTTCTTTCCATACCACATTACTCGTTACTGTTAATTCAGGGAATAAAGAAGGTTGATCAGCCCTTCTCCTCTTCCTCTGTCGTTTCACTACATATTTATGCTTAGGGCTGTAGAAGACATCCAAGGGAGGAATCTCTTCTATCTGCAAAATGATTTCTCCCGATGGGTCCTTTGGAATTATTTCCGTTTCCTTTAATTTGGGTGGGTCGTTGGTTTCGCCCGAAACCTGCTTTGATGTCGCTTCCTATGTGTCGCCCTCTTTTGAAACCTCATCATATTTAGAGCATTCTAGATTTCCGATGATTGAATTGAATTGATGCCATTCCTGGAGCAATTTCGGATCAATCTGTGTATCATCATTAACTTTTGAATTGCTCTGTTCTTGCGTTTTCGCCTGGGTCTCTTCCTGTCTCTGCAAGTTCGTCTGGGTTTCTTCCTGTCTCTGCAAGTTCGCCTGGGTTTCTTCCTGTCTTTGGTCATTCACTTCCTCCTGCTGCTTTGATGTAATAGGAGGTTCTTTATCGTGTCGTTGCTCAGGCTCGCTTGATTTTGTTGTTGTTGGAGTAGTCGCTAACAGGTCTAGAGGCAGAGTTTGCAACCTCTGCTCTCTAAGTCTGTTAAATTCGACCAGCCCCTCATTGTTGTATTCATTTATGGCGAGCGATTTAACTTGATATAGCGACTCGGCCGATGCGAACAAGTCCTCAAATCTGTCTTCTTTGTGCTCGAACTTGGCCAATTTGGCCTGGTTGAGTGCATTGTAGGCGACTTTTTTCGGATCGAATCGCCTACTCGGTAGAGTTGCCAGGGTCAGTGAATTTATTTTCTCAGCTTCCTTCTCTGCATGTTTGCGATCATGCAGAGTGTAGATACCAATTCACAAAGGAAAGGAGGGCCAGACATGCTTCTTTTCTTTTTTCAGAGTTTGAGTAACCCCATCGGCGTTGATCTGATAGGCTATTTCCCTGGCAAGTAGTTTATCAGGGATGTATAGAGGAAGCACATGGGGCTTGGCTTGACTGCCAAAAACTCTGATATAGGTGAACTTTTCTTCTCCAAACCAACTCCCTACGGCAGTTAAATCCACCCCTGCTTGGTCAGAAATCTTAGGGGCAGGCTTATTAAAAATGGAATAATGAATAGGCAACATGAAACCATTGCAGATTTGATACAAATGGTGTTTGTAGTTGGTCTTCCACAACTTTTGATGATATATGTGGACGGGTGCGGGGTCTTGCGACGTCCGCCTCCATCCGAACACAGGAAATTCAGAATTAAAACATAAAACATCTAATACATAGGCACTGTAGTAAAATGGCGGAATGAACCTCTCCGTGACGCAAGAGTTGAATCTGAAATTAAGAATGGCAGTTGCTAGCTTATCGGATAGTATATCCGCCCAATCCATTATTTCGCCACTACACGCCGCCTCCATCAAGGGGACCATTTCTATGGTAAAATTGGCGGAATCATGTAGTCCCCATAGTCTGCACATCATAATCCCAGCATAGCAATAAGGAGAACATAGGGAATCGATCAAGTACTTACCCGAAGATTCGTGCTTGTGCTTTGCTGGATTTTGTCTCCAACCTCGAATGGGTTCGGACTCAGTCTCATTTTCAGCTTGGAATTTCTCCAGGAATGCCGTGTTATACTTCTTCTCTTCCACCGGCAAATGATACATTTGCCTTAGATCCTCGACTCGAAAAGAACCGAAAATCCTCCCATCTATAGTGCTGAAAGTTCTATCGGTAATTGGGATTTCTTGAATCGCCCATCTTACCACATCTGTATATGGGAGAATTTTCTCCCGGGCCGCTATTCGATGAAGAAAGGAGTTGGCTAAATCACTCAGATTAGCCTCGGATTTACTGTTGCTGTCGGCAGAAACTTGTATCGCTGTCACCCTCGGGTCTTCAGCTTTAATCAGGTTATATGTGCCTTGCCAAGTAGCTTTGGTAAGTCCCAAGCACGTAGTGTCCGATATGAGTCCTTTCTTCTTATTGCCTGGATCAACAACAGGTTGCCCTGTGGCCGGTGAAGCGGAAGGCATTGTGGTCTTCTTGGACTTCTTTCCCATTCCGCTCAAATCTGTTTCTGCGGGAGAATTCTGCACAGAGAGAACGATAGGCGTAATACAGGAAATAATAACATAAATCGAATAGACTAGGATATATATATATTGATAAATTCATGGTGATCGATTGACTTAAGGTGGCTTCGAATCAAATCTGTAAACAGATCGCAGGCTTGCTGTTTTCATTAAATGGTCGTTAAGGCCTGTCAATCTCATCAATACCAGTCAATTCGATTAATGGCCGAATGATTTGTTTGAAGCGTGCCTTGGGCGATTTGGCAGTTGAGCGCGGATGAGCGGCTTTTCGAAAGATAGTGCCTTAATTACAAATAAATCGTAATAAACTGCTTTAATGGTTTTCTTTGAAAATTGCGCTTTTGCCTTTATCGCAATTGGGCGTCGGGGAAAATCATAAGTCATTGTTTTGGTTCCATTTGGAATCCCCGATCGCCGATAGCGATATCGCATCGCGTCGGGAGTAGCGAGTGGGGCGGTTAAGAAGGCGTGCATAGTCAATCGCCGATTGTCGATAGTGATATCGCATCGCATCGGGGCAAGAGGGAGCTTTATTGCATTTAATTCATTACCGCCGATATCTGATAGCGATATCGCATCGCATCGGATATTGAGGGATTTAATTACATCAACTCTTTTATTGCCGATATCCGATAGCGATTTCGCGTCGGAACAAACCAATATGTCCTCAAGTTGTGTTCCCTTTGTCATTGCGATATGCGATCTTGCGATTGCTTTATCACAATGACAAAAGATTAATCATTTTATGTTAAGGCTTTTGATTGGTTTACCAAAAAGGCTTTTTGGTAATGTTTTATTTTATTTCTTCGGGCCTTTTAGAATAGAACTTAAATTGATACCAATTAAGAACAAAATTAAAAAGGGACCCATTTCATATTATGGTTTTGAGATAATATTGATATGAAATGGGGGGTTGTTGTAGGGCACAACACACTCTAAAGCAGTGATCATTCAATGTGTAGACCTATACATACTCACACTAACTGATAATTCAATGGTCAGTGAAACTGGTCAAAAGACAAAATCAAAAAAAGATATTGAAGAGGCTATAGCTTCCCCAGTGGAGTCGCCAATTTGTTAACCAGACAATTCCTTCTACGGATAGAAGCAATCCCTCTAGCCCAATGTGTGGTTCTAGTAACAACCATGAAAAAATAAGAAAACTTCCCTAACCTAAATCAGAATGAGAAATGAGAAAGGGAGATGGCCTACCTCTCCCTTATGCGCTTAACCTTTGATGATGATCCTGATCCCTTAGCTCCCAAGCTCACTCCTCGTTATTCCTTACGTCTGAATACATACAAGAGAGATCAAAAGACAACAACAAGAGAGATCATAGCATATGCATTCCAATGTAAGTTATACAACATATCAAGGAGTATCAAGCTAAATGCATAAATATTTAGACATTTATGGAAAGTGAACATTAGATGTATATATTAATGAATAAAAAGGGAAGCATACAACCATTGCCTTGATGTTGGAGACCTCCTTTTGGGTGTAATTCCAATTCCAAGCCAAGACTCTTCAAGAACTCTTTCTCCAAGTTATATGGGCAGCTTTTGGGCATAATCTTAGCATATGAATGCAAGAAATCAATGAAAAACCCATTTGGGATGGAAGGGAGTTGATTTTGTTGGCATTATGATACAAGTGTTGTCCTTGATGGCAAGATGACAGATTATAGTGCAGCAGATCAGTAGCAAAGAATTGATGATCAGATTACAAAGAATAAAGAAAGTTGAGTATACACGCAGGTTCACTATATACCAAGTCGCGTACAGAGGCACGTTATACGTAGGTTCACTATGTACCAAGTCGCGTATATACGCAGGTTCTCTATATACCAAGTAGGGTATACACGCAGGGTATACTCGCAAGTTATCTATATACAAAAATGCGTATACACGCGGGATTGTTGATCAGAAGTCGCGTATTCGTATGCACGCACTTCCATGCACGGAAAAGCGCGTATATGATGGAAAACATACCTTTGGTCCATGGCGGTTAGTCCTTGGAATTTGAACCTATGGTTTTTGGACCATGGCATCTCGACAGACGTGTTGATCCCTAGTATTGAGTTGATGGTATTGGTTTGTTATGGTTTTGGACCATGGTATTGAGCAAGGCCTAAGACTATAAAAGGAGAAGAAGATCATTAGGCAAATGCATGGAAAAAGTCTTGAATATCTGATGAAGGATGAGATCCAGTATGCAGTTTATGGGTTGCTTGATCTAAGCTAAGGAGGGATCTCACAAGTTGATGGAGAACAAGATCTAAGGAGAGATCGGGATCAAATGGTTTGAAATGAACTATCTCTATATGATTGATTATGTTTATTCTAGATCTGCATACTGATGCATGTAATGATCTGAACTGGGTATAACTTAAGTTTGAAATCGCTGCAAGTCATGATTGAATATTTATAGATCTATACGCGGGTTGGCTTTGCAAAAGCGCGTAATAGTACGCAGTTCAGTTTTTGTCCATGTAGCGTATGCACTTTAATGCAATGATTTTGGATGATACAGCTCGTTTCTGAATAATGTTGCAGAAGTCAAGGTTCTGCTCTGTGTTCTGGTGACTATTCCTTTTATCTGACAAGGTTTCAGTATTAGGGTATATGAACTGTTGCTAAGTGTTGTGAGCTTTCAATGATATTGATGGGGTCCAAGTAATGAAAATTTGATGAAACGTGGCCTTCAGATTATGTGTTGTGCTTCAGTGTATCCAGTCTGAAAATTGATGAAACGTGGTACCTGGAGGAGAGAAGATTATAGGTCAGCACCTACGTACTAGTATCTAAGCTAGTACAAGAGCTAAAGAAAATCTTTGGAGCATTGTAGCAGGTAGTAGCCTGCGTACTAGTAAATGGATCGGCTAGTACAAGAGAAAAGGGGGTTGCAGCTCCCGTACTGGTATAAGGTTGCACCAATACAAAATATTGTAAAAGGATTTTCTTATTAAGAAGAAGATTGAGATGACTTGCAGCAGGTGGTTTTCTCCCACATTGGGTTTCCACCTTATATCATGGTGTTCATGTGTGTTCTCTTTATGTGTGATGATCTATTCTGCTTACTGTTAATAAGGTTAATAATGTTCTGATGCATTTTCTGAAGATAAGCTAACTGAATCATAAGAATATTGCATGTACGCTGGTTGCTTTTAACACAGTCGCGTATATACGCGGATATCCTTAACTGAAGTAGCGTATATGAATCTGAGTATGAAAATGAAAAAGTTTACTGATTTGATAATTGATTCACCCCCCCCCTCTCAGTATTATTTCCAACAATTGGTATCAGAGCAAGTCCTTTGGTAGAAGCTTGATCGCTTGAAGGAGATCCGTGGAACAATGGGAAAGAAGCTTAAGAAGAAATCTCATAAGAAGAAGAAGACATCTCAGAGGAACTATGACGTCGATTGGGGATTAGGCATAAGAAGCTCTTCAGATTCAGAATCAGATTCAGAATGATTATCAGGTATGAATGTGGTATCCTCTGATGTTCCAGCCATTTTTCCTTGTGAAGGAGATGAAGGTGATAGTGAAACTACTGAACTTGCTCTTATGGGTGAATAAGAAAGATATCAAATAGAGGCAGAATTCAAAAGGCTTTCAGACATAATCAAAGATCAACAAGATCTTTTGAACAAAAGGGAATGTGAAACAACTGAACTTGCTCTTATGAGTGAACAAGAGAGATATCAAATAGAGGCAGAATTTAAAAGGCTTTCAGACACAATCAGGGATCAACAAGATCTATTGAACAAAAGGGAATGCGACTTCAAAGAAGAAACTACCAAACTGAAAGCCAACCTGAAGCTATTCATGGACAAATATATAAAGGTGCTAAATGACAAACCATAGGAAGAAAGCAAGATAAGGAAGTCCCACAAGGACAAACTTCAAAAAATGCATGATGAAGTAACATCTCTAAGAAAAGAAGTCAACGAAAACAACACAACAATCAAGAATCTCAGAGATAGATCCAGTGATTATGAAAGTCTTGAAGCTACAATCCTCTCACTAAAGGGAGATCTTGAAAAATCAAGAAAGGAGAATGAAGATCTACATCAAGCAATTGAAAAACAAGACAATGAAGTCATCAGCCTAAAATCCCAGCTGGAATGTGCCTTCCGAGTTCGTCAAATGCAGCAGGATCTGAATGAAAAACAAGAAAAGGAGATTCTCAAACTAAGGGAACAAATGGAAGAAGGAAGAAAAGCTGAAGAATATTTGAAAAAGCAATCGCTTGAAAAGGAATAACAGCTTCAGGTTGAGGTAAATATCCTGAAAGTTAAAATAGAAGAAAAGGATAAGCTTTTACGATTTCAAGATAGCTCTAAAGTCTTGGATGATATTCTTAGTAGTCAAAGGTCTCCTACTATAAAGACTGGTCTTGGTTTCCATGAATCTATTGAAGGTGGATCTAGCTCAGAAGGTGAGGCAAGGAACTCTAAAGAGAAATCTAAAGTGATCAACGAAGAAATGAAAGATCCATCTCATCATCAACCAAGGAAAGAGATTCCTCAAAGAAAATCCTTTACTCCTATGAATAATGTTGAACGTTATGTATGTCATAATCTTGGACATGTTGCAGCTAGATGTAGAAGAAGAAGAGTTCAAGACCATTATGCAGACAGGTCATCTCAATCAAGGTACTTTTATGGATATTTTTTTGCTTGCAATATGTTTGGTCACAAAGCTGCTGATTGTTATAGGAGGAATATGAAACATGTAAGATGTTATGCATGTAACAAGCTGGGACATATAGCTAAGGAATGCAGGAACAAAGTGTGGGCACCATATCAAAAAGAGAAAATGTCATCATCACGCTTGAAGATATGGAGGAAAAAGGAAGTACAGTCAGAAAAAGGTGGCACAGCACAATGTACAGACATACCAGAATCAGAGGGAGCTGAAAGTACAAAACTTCAGTGTCCTGAATCTCATATGCAAACTCCATAAAGGGAAGTCGCATATATACGCGAGTTGGATACTGCACAATCGCGTATATGATTGTTTGAAGAAAGGCAGTAGGAAAAGTGAAGTTGATCTATGAAGTATGATCTCTCGAGCACAAGATCAGATCTGGAAATCTGAATTGGGTCCTAATCTAAGGTACGCAGATCATTCACTGTGAAAGTGCAGGCGTACGCAGCAGAGCGTAAGACCGGGTGTGGATGTACGCAAGCGAAGGCACAGTCTCTGTGCGGAGGTACGCGGCTTATCAGAAGAGCACATGCAGACGGACGCGGCGCGATAAAAGAAAAGGTGCGTGGAGTACGCGGTGAAGTGGAAGACTGTCTACGTATGTACGCAATGCAGCAGAAGGATCTCTGCGGGTGTACGCAGGGGAGCAGAAGGTGAAGTGCGTGGCTACGCGGGACAGATAAAGAAAAACTGCGTACCTGTCGTAAGGCATTTATTGAATTTTCTTGCTGATAAGATCTGACAGATGGCACCAGTTTAGGGGGAGCATATGTTTTTAATGCATTGTTGGCATTATGGTTAATATTCCTTGGTGATGATACCTATATGATTCATCTTGCTACGGTTATGAGTTGTTCACATAATTCTTGGATCAGATTTGTGGTTGATTCTTGCATGGAGTCCTTATTGTTCTTGGCACATATATGGATAAGGATTGTTGGCTGGATACATGGATGATTATTCAAAGTT
>APFE030728813.1:0-10060 GCA_000404065.3 Pinus taeda
AATCATTGCCGAACCCAAACTCGAACCCGAACCATGTGACATTGCTCCATAGAACTTGGTGATAATAAAAGCTACCCTGTGAGAGGAACTAGATCAACTTAAATTGAGCTGGAAAATGGAGGAACCATTCATTTCATGCTTAGAAGACAAGGGTGACCGAGTTGCATTTGTTGATGGAATTGTTGTAGCATGGGGTAAAAATTCAAGCATAGAAGATGTTAGAATGATTTGGATTCGTGAAGGAAGACTATATATTGATAACTCCCCTCGATCAAGCTTTGGTTCACACTGAAGTTAGCCTATGTGAACTTTGGCATAGAAGATTTAGTCATATCCACTACAAAATCTTACCAACTCTAAATACCATAATAAATGGCATCTCCAAACAGAAAGAAGATCATGAAGGTGTTTGCAAGGGATGTACATTGGGTAAGAACACTAAGAGACCATTTGGAAACAATGGTTCAAGGTCAAAAGAAATATTAGATCTTATTCATTTTGATGTTTGTGGTCCTATGACTCCAAATTCACTTGAAGGTCATCTATACTATGTCACATTCATAGATGACCATTCAAGGAAAACTTGGATTTACTTAATGAAATCCAAGGATGAATTCATCACAAAATTTCAAGAATTAAAAGTTGAAGTAGAGAACCTTACAAAAAGGAGGATCAAGATATTAAGATCCAATAATGGAGGAGAGTGTACTTCCAAAGAACTTATAGCCTTCTATAAGGAGTATGTGATTAAGAGGGAGTCGATAGTCCCATATACTCCTGAGAAAAATGGAGTTGCAGAACGAAAGAATTGATCCATTGAAGAAAGTGTGAAAGTAATGCTACATGATCAAGATTTGCCAAAATTCCTGTGCGGCGAAGAAACAATGACAAATGTATACATACAAAATCGAAGTCCCCATAGGTCACTAAATAACTTGACTCCTGAAGAAGTGTTCACTGGGAAGAAATTGAGCATAGATCATCTCCAAGTTTTTGGTTGTCCTATTTATATTAATATACAAAAGGACATTAGAAAGAAGTTGGATCCATCAAACATGAAGGGAACATTTTTCGTCTTCAATAATTATTCAAAGGCCTACAGGATCTGCATAAAATAAGGACACCGAATAGAAGTCGGTCGAGATGTGATATTTGATGAAAGTATTGCATTCAAGCAATCAAAAGATCTCCTTACGGACTCTGATGATGAAGAACTTCCAGTATTTGAAGAGGAAGTTGTTAGGGAGGAAGAAGAATCAAATCATGAAGATGAAGGTTCCAATAAACATATACAACCTATGGTAATCCTCAAGACTAGAAAGAGACCTAATTAGTCGAAATCCACCCTATTAGATCTAGAGGCTCATGGAACAACTAAAGGCACATTTAGAGAAAGCAAGAAACCCAAAAGATATTCAGGGTACACAACATATATGACAAAGTTAATAGAAGCAGAGCCATCCACTTTTGAGGAAGTTTTCAATCATCAGGAAAGGAAATATTCTATGAACAAAGAATACCAATCGATAATCAATAATTGGGTATGGGAGATCATACTTAGGCCTGAAGACAAGTTTGTGGTAACTTCCAAGTGGTTATACAAGATTAAACATGCGGAAGATGGAAGTATTGACAAGTATAAGGATGGTTATTTTACTATGTCAACCTCATTAAAAAATGAAACAAGTGCAAGAGGGTTGTTCTTTTACTGTGTCAACCTTGTTAAAAAATGAAACAAAACCTTATGAGCATAGTTCTTTTCCTGTGCCAAACTCATTAAAAAATGAAACAAATCCTCCCCTATTTGAGTTGATTCTTTAACTAGATCTCATAAATGTTAAGTCAAGTATTTCTGATCTCATAAACAAGCCTTCATTTCATACACCTATTAGTAACTTGTAGTTTACTTAGGTGAATGAAATGAAGTTTGGGGGGAATGTGCCCTTGCAGTCATTATGTTGGGGGCATGCAAACTAATCTCAAGCACATTTTTTCTTTGTTTCAAGCTTGTGTAAAAATGAAACTTTATTGTCCATTTCAGTTACTATTTTCAAGACTCATTAAACTCATGAATATCCTAAGCTTCTTTTTCTATCTTTTCATGCTCATAAAACGTACATGAAAATGTCGAGTTATTTCCATCTTTTCCTGCCCGTTAATTAAATTGAAAGTCTGTGAGATGAGTATATTTTTTATCACTTTTTTGAACTCGTTAAAACTTACGAAAAATCGAAACGATAGATTCCTCTTTTAAGCCCTTTTTAGGCTCTTGAAATATGAAAATATCGTTGAGTACTTGATTGTTTGAACTTGTAAAAGTAAATGAACAACTTTCCACTCGGTATAACTTTACCCATTTTACGGAATGAGCTAGGACTATTTATGAAAAAGGTATACGTTGATCAAACATGGTCAATATAGTTCTCTCTTGTATTATTTTATCCTTTTTCGGACCTAAGAGACTAAACATACGAAAAAGAACATGAGGAAGTTTACTTATGTTTTTCTTCTGAATCCCTAAAAGTGAAAAATGTCGAGATTTACTTTCTTTGAGCTCATCAAAATTTTATTATAAAAGAATTGAATGAGTTTCCTTTTTGTGTCTTTTTCAAACTCTTAAAATAAAACAACATTGAGTTACCCCTTTACTAGAATCATAAAAATTAAATAGTATAGGACTCGTTAAGCATAATGAGACCAAACCATTCCTTCTTAGGGTTGGTTAAAAATACTTCGATGGACTCATCTGAAGGATGAGCTTACAGGACAAGCATATGTTATCCTCCTCAATCTTGTAAAAAATAAAGAGGTACTTGCCAACAATGGTGGGGGGAAATTGGGAAAAGGTGTTCATTTTACATTTATGATAAAGGAAGTATGTCATTCTTGAACATGACACTTCGTCATACCGGTGTTCAAGTTGGGAAATCCATTTGTCTTACAATTAATCAAACCCCATTGAAAGTATTCACCTAGTTTTGAGTATTATCATTGAGTCAAATGATTCCAAGTCAAATTTCGTGTCATTATGTGTTCAAGATAAGTTAAACCGCAGTTCATTTTCCTTCAATCGCATCAGCCATCCCTAAGACAATCCTTGTAAACTATTTTTCAAAACTTGACACTATGTTTCGCATCGTAGGCTTTTTTGTGACAGGTCACTTCCTATCGACTTCAGTTCATTATCTAGGAAGTTGATCTAGAAGCCTTCAATACCTTGAAACCTCCATGCCTTAATGGTAGGTTTCTCACCTTTGATAATAGGTTCTCATCATTGCCCTTAGATCGAACAATTCTATGAGTGTTTGACTTCAGATCACCTATTCACACTTTATAGATTGTGTTGAAAGTATCTTGAGAGACATTGCCATAGTTGGTGGTTTCTCTATTCGTGTTAATGGTTCATATAATTTATCGCTAATCAAGTGGTTTCTTCCATGTTCGACTTCCAGACATTCACTCACATGGCTAGATTCGTATTGTAGATCAAGAAGATGAAGATCAAGACCCTGGATGTAGTTTCATCAATCCAGGTTGTGAGGAGTTTTATATTCATGATTATGTAGACAAAATCATAAATGGATGGTTGCTTCCATATATGTTTACTATTGATATGATTCTGGAGTTTTTTCGTACTTATTCATTGAGTTAGCTTTACTCTGAGTATGGAAATGCCTACCTCAGTGATGATTATATATATACATTTGCATTGGAATCCTTGAATGTTTCTTGTAGGTTTCTGACCATTATCTCTAATCCAATCTTTAGCATGATAAAGCGCTTTAATATTTTAAAACTTATTATACATACTTCACACTTTAGGGGGCAATCTATTACACATAAGTTTTTTCACCATGACACTTGATCGATATAGATGGATTTCTCACCATCCGTGAACATGTTTCATTGAACTCTCTTAGAGGTCAAACAACCAAAAATACCTTGAATAATATGAGAACCTTGGGAAAAACAACTTGTATACTTTGTTAAGTTGGTCTTGTGCACTTTTCCCTAGAATTTTATGTGCATTCGTTGAAGTTATCCCTGAGAACAACATAGAACATGCGTCACTTATATTTCCCCCATTCCAAGTTTGGATTTTCCCCAAGAGTTTCCCTGTTTCTTCCCATGTCTTAATACTAAAAGGGCACTTCAGAAAGAGGTGTTCGGCTGATTCTTCCTCGATTTTGAAAAAAGTGCACCATCCTGGACCCATTTTGTTTCTCTTCTGAAGGTTGTCCCATGTAGGGATTTTGTTTCTTACGATGCACCAAAGAAGAGTCTTGATTTTGTAGGATTTTTTAGTATCTAGAGCAGTTTCCACCACCAATCCTGTACTGCCCAAGCCCTTCTTACCATAAGGTAGTTGTAGTCATACTTTGGAGAGTATTTTCCTATAGGAGCATGTACCCATTTAAGCACATATGACCGATCCCTTAACCGAACATTTGTTCTCTAGAGTTATCTTATATAATTATGCCATTCCTCTTCCCAATGGGGTTCCATCTGCACATCCTCCACTAATTTCCATCCCTGATGCCATATTTTCCACAGATCTTCCCTTACAATCTGATGTAAGAAATATAAACCCTGGGAATTTAAGTAGTTTATAACCTCCCTTGAGAGGGCATAACCCTCATTGCATCCCACCCACAGGTCTATTCCTATTCTGAGCTTCTCCCCATTGCCAATGTGTCAAGCCAATCCATCTTCTATAATACTCAAAGGGTCCAAGGTTGCCTTCCATACCACTGAATCATGGAAAGACTTCTTATCAGGACTTCACAGCCACTCATCCATGGGAATCATTTCTATGTATTTCCTTTTGATAACCACTGTCCACAGATTCTCCATTGTTATTAGTCTCCACCCTGATTTTGCTGCTAGTGAGGATGCAAACGTTGATAGGTATTTTATGCCCCACCCACCCTAATCCTTTGGTCTAGAAACTTTGTCCCAGGCTACCCATGGCAACACTGGATCCTCCTTTGTTCTTGCCCACAGGAACTGACTGCACACTTTCCCGATTTGTGAGAGTATTCCTTTTGGAACCCATGTCAGTGCAATCCAGTATACAGGAATTGCAATAAGTACCGATTTAATCAAAACCATTTTTCCCACTCTCGACAACCATTTATAGCTCCAATGTTTTATACGATTTTTTATTTTTGCCAGGAGCGAGGACCAATCTTGTTTCTTATAAGACTCTGGTTTAAGATGGAGACCTAGGTACTCGGAACTATCCTTCATCAACTTAGCTTCAAATGGGAGGGTCGAGGTAACCCTAGTAATTTTAATCCCTGAGAGACCTTCCAGAATCATAGATGATTTTTGAGAATTAATACACATTCCTGTTGCTACTAGGAACAGATCGAGTGCATCTTTTATATGTTTAATGTCACTTTTGCTTCCATCATTGAATAACATTATATCATCAACAAACAACAAATGAGTGATATATAAATTTATAGCAACTTCAATACCTTTTAGGTCTCCTCTTCTCTTCCCATACAGTATCAGTTGAATGAGACCTTCTGCCGCTAGTAAGAAAAAAAGTGGGGACAGTGGGCATCCCTATCTCAAACCTCTCTGGCTATGAAAGAAAGAGGAATCTTCCTCATTGACCAGGACAACGAAATTGACATTTGATATACATCCCATCACCCACTCTATAAAATCAATATTGAACCCCAAGTGGGTCATTAACATATGAATATAGAGCCAACTGATTTTTTCATATGCTTTAGATAGATCAATTTTTACGATCACCCTATTTTTCCTACTCCACTTGATAATGTGCAATGTATCCTACGCAACCTCGATTGCTTCATGAATTTCCCTTCCATATAGGAACTCAAATTGTTCCTTAGATATTTTGCTTGATAGGATAGGTTTCAGACGGACTGCAATAAATTTAGTTATAATTTTATAAATGCAATTGCAAAGAGAGATAGGCCTAAATTCCTCAAAAGATTAGGAGTCCTCCGTTTTAGGAATTAAGGCCAGAAAAGTAGAGTTGAAAGGTTCATAAGCCACTCCATTTTCTCGGGATTCCTCCACCACCCCAGTAAGTTCATCCCTAATAAGGTCAAAGAAGCGCTGGAAGAATTCCACTATCCAACTATTAGGACCTGGGCTGTTGTCTCTCTGCATATTTTTTGAAACCCCTTCCACCTTCCCTTTTGACACAAGTGCCATAAGCATATTGTTTTCCTTGTCCTCCACATATCGAGGAAAGAGTTGGGCAACCCGGATCACCTCTGCAATTGAGACCACATCTGGAGCTTTAAATAAGTTTTTAAAGTGGTTCTTTCCCATAGAGGCTAGGTTGGCAAAAGAGTTTTCTATGCCCCCTTCTGTCATTTTCAACCCCCATATTTTGTTTGTGTTTTTCCTTCCTTTAGCATAATTTTGAAAAAAAATTGAATTTTCATCCCCTGCTGCTAGCCAAATTGCTCTACTTTTTAGCCTACATTGTTCTTCCATATCATTTAGGATTTTCCTTCTATCAGTCTCCAATTGTTTTATCTTCTCCCTCTTTTCTTCCGTCTTATATCCATCCATTTATGGACTTTTCAAAAGGTCTAGTTTCTCCCCTATCCTGCTTAATTCAGATTCTTCCCTAATATTTTTGGCTTTTCCCAATTCTATCATTTTATTCTTCATTCTCTTTAAATTTTCCATAAAAGAGTGGGCTAGCGACAACCCCTGTTCACGGCCCAAAGGCCTCAAAGTAGATTTTACTAGATTGTTGTATGAAGTCTCTTTGAGCCAAGCCAGATTGAATTTGAAGGGACACCTTGACTTTTGATTAGGTCCTTTCATTTCCAGTAGGATGGGCAGGTGATTCGAGTCCCCTCCTACTCCCACCCAATGTCTGAAGGAAGGAATCTTAGAAGCCATTTCCTCTTTTAGGAGAAAGCGATCCAATATCTTAGGTATATTGACCTCCCCCACTCGTTTATTCCTCCAAGTAGGTCTAGATTTCAATAGGTTTATATCAATGAGCTTGCCAAAGAAAATCTTGTTCAAAACAAATCAACCAAGGGATCAACTTGGGCTGCAAAACCCCAGGTCTCTGACAACCCAAACGAAAAGTTCATATCCCCCCCCCGACTAGGTTTGGGTTATTCATAAATGATTTGGAAAATAGGTTATTCTAGAAAAAAATCCTATCCTGACATGACCCATATATATTTAAAAGTAACAGATCAGAGTAGAGCTCCTGTGAAAAGACCTCAGCCCCCAACACCAAATCCGATCCCCAAGAGTTTAGTAACTTCACACTGCAGTCTTTTACTCCCAAAGCCAAACCCCTAGATATTCTTTTGGCATCCACACTAAAAAATGTCCATCCTGGTAACATTTTATTAAGAGCTAGTTTCACTTCATCTTCAACTCCCAACGTTTCTTGGAGCATAATAACATCCGGACAGTAATTAAGGAACAAAGTTTTTAGTGCAAGTTTTTTAGAGGTACTGGAAAAACCTCGACAATTGAAGGACAACACAATCATTTGATGACTCTGGTTGGGGCCTATGCTACAATAAGCGCCCCTTGTAAAGATAATTGTTTCCCATTAGCTATGTCAATTTTTGCTCTTAGTTGAGCCTTTGAAAGGTATGATTTTCTCCCTTTGGTCTTTCTTTGTACAACTGAATTTTGAAGTACTCCCAACCCGCCAACAATTCCAGGGGTATATCATTCTTGTCTCGAGAGCGAAGGTTATAGAAGGATTTCTCAACTGGTTTCCCAAAAGAGGACAAGGTCGCATGGCCAACAAGCAAGGTTTGATTTAATTAAATAACCGATATTGATGTAATGATACTATCTAGGGCATCAGACACATAATCAACAAGCAAATTTTGTAAATAAATAGGCCTGGAAGGACCAGGCCTCGAGAGCAAATTGAGAAAAGATTGAAAGGATTCATGAACGAAGGAAAGGGGAGTAGAGACAATACCCACCAGCTGCGGTGCAGGGACTGTAGCGCCCCTCACCTCTAGATCTTTGCAAATTATCTCCTGAGGCTCATCCTACTCCTGCACAACCACATTCTCCATCTGTCGATCCTGGTATTCTTGAGTTTCCATCGAAAATTGTTCACCTTCTTGCTGGCTCCCATAGTCTCTGCTTGTGCCAATTCCTCCTCTTCAATCTGAGGGCATTCTACATTTCTAGCTAGATGGACATATTTATGGCACTTGTGACAATGAAAGGGTTGTTCATAATTCATAATCTGGGTTTAAGTATGATCTTGGTATTGTAGCTTAATTTCCTCGATCAATCCCTCCCGTGGATCCAACCTTACCAAGGTTCGAGCTAGACTCTTATCCCTTGTTTCCTTGAAAGCCATGTCTGCCTCAAGACAAAAACCCAAAGTATTTCCAATAGCTCTAAAAACCTCATCCATCTAGAAATGCGGAGGGAGTCCCAGAAGATGAACCCATACCAGGATCTCGACCACATTTCCTCTCTGAGCATCGAACAAAGGGTTCTACCTTTTGAACAAGATTGACACTCTCCCAAAACACCAATTTCACTTCAATACCCATTCTAAGGTTTCCTGTTTTTTGAATTTAACCATAAACCAACCTCTGGCCAGTGTGGTCATTTTGACTTGATGGTTCGGAGCCTCCCTCCATGCTTTTGATATCCACTCCGATATGTAATTTGCAGAGTATTTCTTCCCCTTTTCTCTCCCAACCAATGTTACTTCTACAACTTCCATGACCCTATCAATCTGAATGTCAACTCCTAACATTAGGGGAAATTTGAGGTCTAAAATGGGCCTCCTAAGAAAAATGTACAACCAAAATAAACTTTATAAGAACCAATAGGATTCAAGATGACGATGTCAACCATGGGGGATGATTTACCATTTTTGGAATAAAAAAGTAAAAAGATTAAAAAATAATAAAATAATAAAACTACTTTTTCAACTCGTATTTTCAATGTATCTCCCTAAGGTTTTACTCAAATTTTGAGCAGGAATACTCGTCGGATGAAAAATGTAATTCCTCATCCAAATAGTACCCATGTTGCATACTTTCGATGGACCCTGCTACACAAAAATGAAAAATACATGAAAAAACATGATTGCAATAATGTTTTTCATGTATTTCTCAATTGTCGTGTAGCAGGGTCCATCGAAAGTATGCAACATGGGTGCTCCTTGGATGAGGAATAAAATTATGCATCCAACAAGTGTTTTCGCTCGAAATTTGAGTAAACCCATAGGGCGATAAGTTGAAAATACGAGATGAAAAAATAGTTTTTTTTTTTTTACCCCCTAAAATTTGATGATGTCATCTAATCTTATTTTACTATTTCCACTATTATTTTATAATTTCCTTAGGAGGCCCATTTTTGACCTCAAAAATCCCCTAATGAACCAAATTCAGGCATACCACCTTCCTCTTGATTAGCTTCCCTTTCTTCCTCTTTGCCCCTAAATTTTATTCTTCTTTGCTTCCCCTACCTCTAGATGATCCTCCCTTTCATTGGCACTTTCTTCGTAGAGTAGCCCTAACCATGTCTCCACTATTCGGTTCCAACTATTGATACCCCTTGCAACTACGGGCTGCCTTGCCTCTCCAGGATTTAGGGTATGTTCCCCTGCCTCATGGTGCACTGAACCCTGGTTCCCTTCTTCTACTAACACCGTCGGGTTGGGCACAAACCTACCTACTATGATTTTTCCTCTGAAATCCACTGATATTTCAGCTCTGTCTTCATGATGGGCCCTAAAAACTTGGAGTGATGTTTGCTGGGTCCCTATAATACTAGTGATTGCCCCATTACTATTGTAGTTGTACCCCTTATTAATATTGTTGTGCCCCTATTGTCCCCATATTTTTATTACTGTGCCCCATAGAATCCCTCTATTGTTATTTTTGTGGCTTTATATTATTATTGTTAGGTCAGCTAGGTTATATTGTGACTCCTTAGACTCCTATATATAGAAAGGAGGGTTTATCAATTGAATCATCCAAGAATTGTTCATTTGTGTAATGTAAAGGAGGTTGCCCCCTCGAAGAGGCTGAAATTCTAAGGCGTT
>APFE030728833.1:31874-116537 GCA_000404065.3 Pinus taeda
TTCCTGCAGCAGAAACCACTCCAGCAAACTAATTCCATTCCAGGGATTAGATGGAAAACTCACACCAAACCAAAGAGGAGATTGGCTGCTCTTCTTTCGTGTTGCGCCCACTGGAGAATGGGGATAAATAAGATCCAATTGAGAAGATAAGAACCCATATGTATGGGAAGGCGGAAGAGACGTTCCTATCCGCCCGCGTCACTAATACTAATCTAATGAACAGATTGCTCAATCTTTTCCTTGGACTGCCGGGACCTATACAATGTAATGCTATCCATGTCCATCAAACACCCCCAACCTATTACGCTGTGCAAAGAACCATCCATCTCAATGTCTAAATGGCTACGCCACATCTATTCAATCAATGGGGAGCCGGAGGTGCAAACCAAGTTGTTATCTGGTTCAAGCGGTTAAAAGCAAAGATGGGGCCGGTGTAGGTGGTTCATAGCGATGGTGGTCTAAAGTGGTCCATAGGTAGCTAGTCGTATTGATGGGTCTGAGCTAGTCGTAGATCGTGGTGCCCGACCCTGCTGTTATAAAATAGAACATCCCCTACCTGAAGGAAGAGAGATCAAGGGTGTTTCTCAATCATCCGCTTAACATACTTAACTTACTTAGGTGGCAATGTAAAGCTTCTCAGGGTAGGGCTTGGCTTTTCCCTTCCTTCAAAGAGATCGAGGCCCCGGTAAGGGACTCACTATTCATTATGGTGAGGAAATAAGTAAGGTAAGAGTGGTTGTTGGTCATTATTTATATATGGAATGACATAAATTTGGACTAACACGATCACGCTGTGGGGTCATTGATTTATGCCATTCCTTGCCCTCCTATCGTTAGGCAAGCAATCCTTTCAATTTACTTATTGGGTGGGTGGCTTATGGTCGAGCGGCCTTACGGCACCTTGATTTTCAAACTCTAAAATAAGGTCTAGAAGCTGCTAAGAGGCGGTATGTTGGGCTGACTTCCATATCCCTATTCTAAGTGAAATGGAAATGGGGTTTCGTCATTGCCTGTTGCTCCTTCTGCGCATCTATATACATAAATGAAGCTTGTGCCTTGCCAAGCATTATATTCCATCCAAGTCCAATTGGACCTAGCCGAAGCACCAATTATTTACCCATCAGCTAAAGCAAAGGCATGAAAGGCAGGGGCACAGCCACCAGAGGCGAAGGCATCTAAGAAAGCACCATAGACAGGGGTTACAGTAATATCATAGCTAGGACCTTAGCTAGCAGCAGGGCCTGTTCCGTAGTAGGTTGCATTCCTTCCTTTTCGAGAGCCATACTTTGCAGCTTCCCTTCGCTCAGTTCCAGTCCTATACATCGCATCGTATATATCAGCAACTTCATCATCTACTCAATCAACAGCTAGATCAACTGCTTAATCAATGGCTTACTAAACTTCATCACCTGGAGAAACTGTTGGGTCAGAATCGACGGGATCTACTGTTGCTAGTGCTGGTAGTTAGTTCTGCTGGGTCTACTGCTACTGGAACCTCTTAATCACTTGCTTCACCAACCGCATCGACCGCTTCATCAATGGCTGAACCAACTAGCTCAACATTGGCTGGCTCTACAGGATCTACTAGTTCAACGACTGGATCAACCGGATCAAATGCGAGATATGAAACTAGTGAAACAACCGGATCAACATCTAGCTCTGCTGTTGTCTCTTCTTCTGGATTACGATCAGGAACTAAAACTACTACTTCCCAGAACTGAGACTTTCAGTGGGACTAACCTACAAGCAAACTAACTTACCCACCTACCTTGATTGATTGATTCTACTTATGAATCTAATGAACCATTGCTATATGTGAGCAATTCAGTCAGAGAAAGGCAGGCACTGGCGGGACTTGAAGGTCACCGTTACAGCCGCCTGTCACTAAGGACAGCTTCAAAGCCAATACTTCGTTACAGCCTATCACTAAGGCGACGGTCTAAAGGTCAATACCACGTGACAGTAAAAGCCGCAAGTAAATACGTAGTTACACACTAAAGAAAGCTAAGGAAGGGGCTGGCTTAAGTACCTTATACATTACTATGAAAACATTTAGTCTATATTACAGAAATAGAAAAGATGAAGTCATATCTTCCCTAAATAGAAGACTGGTCAGCTATTGAAAGCCTGAGCTGAGGGGACGAGAAGAAGAATCTCCATCTCTTCTCGAACTCTAAGAGGGCCGTTATGAAAGGCTCTTGCGGGGGAATACTTCGTTACAGTTAGTTCATTATGCTTTTGCGGAAAGACTTTTGTACAGTAAAGGTTGCCTTTCCCTAATCACCACAGTAACGCTTTCTTTCACAAAGTCCCTGTACTGGCTCATCAGTAAGCCTTAGTTACTTTGCCATGAGCAGAGTTGGGCAAATGTCTTCCTTTGGTTCATCATCCCTGGTCGTCCCAATCTTGAATACTAGATAGATGGTCAACCCGTATGTTGGATACTCAGTTGCACCCCTTTCAAGCCTGGTTCGTGTGATACGAAGCATTTATTCGCTAACCCGGCAGCTAGATAGAGAGAGGTTCCGCCACCGCTCCTCAATTGACTCAATAAGCGGAGAGAAGCAGCAGGGCCATGAGCGCTATATCTATCAGCTGGGAAAGACACTACAGTAATAAGTGAAGTCAAAAGCTAGAGCAGGTCCCTCTACTGAGATGAGAATTGCTCCCACTTGCCCCCTTTAAATCAGGAGAACTTTAGAGCCTATCTCATGGAAACCTCGGGAACAAGGTGTGAAAAACCCATTTTTTTTATCAAGCTTTATTTCCCTCCCTTTGATAGCTGAGCCAAATCGCTCTTGGTCGGGCATTCGTTTCACTCACTCACAGGGGGGGAGGTTGAACTCATCTCAGGTTTCACCTTAAACGCAGAAGCACTCCTAGCCCTAAAACTGATCCTTGTTGAACACTTCAGTGATGAGTAGGTCCCTTTATTTGATGAGTAACACGCCTCCGAACTGAAAGCACGGACCTCCCCCACTATAGTCCCCTTATAGATCTATAGATGGGGTTAATCAATTCCTTTTCAATGTCTGGAATGGGAATTAGCATTTTCTTATAGACTATATAATGCTAGCTAGTCGCTTGGAAAACTCAATGGAAAGAAAATAGAAGATGGAGATCAAATCCCAGTATATAAGCTAGTTAGGAAGGAGAATGGATTGGTGTATGGGATATGACTATGTAGGCATGGGATAGGAATAATGAGAATGTGGTGGTCCCCTCCATCACTGTTGCTAAGGAGGAGGAGACTGCCCTTACTAAGAATGGTACCCATGCTGCCAAGACTAAGGGTAGTTCGTGTTTTTATAGGAATAATGTGGTGCATTATAACCAAAAAAATATGGTGCAGGTTCAGACATTATACTTGTACTTACCTGTGGCCATGATTTCCATACTCCCATAGCATGAAATGGCTTAGGTACTAAATTCTCTCCTTGAAATGCTTCTTTTAATCCTGGTATGGATGGGAATTCTTCAGTAGGATGTTCCCCTGCACATATTACACAATAATTAGCACTTTTAACATCTGCAGGACACTCATGTAAAATATGTTTTTTTTCTACATTTTGGACAAAAATGGATAATGTTTCTTGTTCTTCTACTAATTTCTGTTGAAATTTTAAAGAATCTATTTGTTTAGTATCAGTATTCGTTATTTCAGTTTTCATGTTATCCATTTTATTTTCCAAACCAATGATCATAGCATATGTATATCCAAATCTGCGATTTCTAGAATTACTCCTAATTCCCTTACCAGATCTAGATTGGTTTCATGAGAACTTCCTGTACAGGTCACAAATTTGATCAAAAGTTTTTTGAGCAATATAACATCGTCCTAACAAATTCACATTATTTTTAGAATCATCTGTAAGACCTCACAGAAACAAGGTTCTAATAGTTCTTAGATCAAATTTATGTTTCGACCTTTGAAGGATATATAAGAATCTCTCCAAATAATCCTCCAAGGTCTCATCTCCCCCTTGTGCAATAGTAAAATTCTCATCATGCATTTCTCTTTTCTTGCAATTTTCATGATATTTATTTAAGAACACCCTCTTCATTTTTTCCCAAAAGGATATAGTATTCCCCCCCAGCCCCATGAACTAGCATAAATCTAAATCCTTGAGAGTTGCAAGGAAGTTTTTTAGCTTCTGGGCATTCAAAGAGTAATCATAACTCCTACACAATATATCAAATTCAAAAAGGAAGATATTAGGGTCTCCATGCACTTTACCATGAAAATGTGGAAGAAAATATGGTGGGATGTTCTTTATTTGAATCACTGCATGTGGATCCACAATCGGAAACCCAAAAGTAGACTACTCCTCTGTAGAATGGTTCTCACCCATCCCTTCAGCATGCACATCTTCATTATCTCCCATTTCTTCTCCTTTAAACAGACCACTTCCCACATACTGTGAAGGTTGAATGTGTTTCAGGTTTAGCTTTTTAGCCTAAATAGTCTCATTCTTCCCATCTGATGGTTGTGAGATTCCTAAACTACTGTCCTCATAGTCCAGATGAATGGTACCTACATGATGGGTTTGTGTCTTCTTATAATTCTTTCCTGCAACAAAAGGTCTAGTGTGAGAAAAAAATTCCTATTTATAAATATTTCCTCTGCCCTTCTTGGGCTTTGAACCCTTACCTCTCATAGTCATACATTTTAAAAGAAATCAAACCAGAAATAATTGACAAAACTAGAAAAAATATTTTTGGAACAAATAAAATAAAATGTTGTAGCTAGTTAAAAAAATATGTCTACAAAACACAAATCAATTCTAATGAAATTCCTTCAAGCAATAGAAGCACACTACACTTGAAAAAATAAAGCAGACTTACCTCTACTACAGAAAAAAAGAAAAACAAAGTTTTACCATAATTTTTTTCAACACCTCCCTAGTGACGATGCAAAAAATTTGGGTGTCAGTATTTCAATTCAATTCCTCAACACTTAATTATCAAACCATGGCTATGTAAGCTTCGATGCGTAGCACAAGTAATGCCAAAGATTTTGGGTTTACTCAGTAGTCCCTACTTGTATCCTTGCAATTAAACCATTCAGATTCAGAAATAACAAACTTAAAGAAATCCTTCTAATCATTTTCCTACACTTGTGAACAAAATGACACCACACCACTATGGAAACTAGACTCTCACTTAGAAAATAACAATCAAAGACTTTGCTGGAAAAATACTTCAAAAACAAATTAACTCAGAATTAATGCCACTCAATCAAGTTAAAACAAATCAGTTGCAAAACTCGAAAGATTCTTAAAGTAAATCTATTCCTGTACTTCAATTCTTGTACTAGGAAAAGAGGTAAAATTCGTTATTGTATTATAATAACTCTGATCCTGTACTAGAATGCCTTTGTTCCTGTATTGGCATGATTCTATTCCTGCACAAGAAAGACTCTGTTCTTGTACTAAAAAAACTCTGTTCCTGTGCTGGAATGAATATGTTTCTGCACTTAACAATCTTCTATTCCTTAACCAACAAAAATACTGTGATATCAAGCTTGAAATCAAAAGGTGCGAAAAGGAAGCTTCAATTCAGGTCAAGATAAAAATTCCCAAACCATCACATGTTTCTTCAAAATATAAATTGCGAAATCAAATGGAAATTTTTTCAAACCTCCATGTGAATAATAAACTCCCATTCTTGGATAAAGAAATCACCTTACAAATATATTTTACTTATATCCCCCTCTGAACTATTTAACACCGTGTCTCAAGTAAACTCCTATGTTTGCAAAGGAAATTGATTCAAACATAAAGGTTCAACTTGTGATCTTCTATCTGAATGAAAGTGATATTCAGTCCCTGTACTTAAAGAATTTAAATAAACAAATGATTAACGAGACCATGAATATGATTTAGATCTGAAAATTTCCACAAAGAAATCAACTTCCTTACACGGTTACAATATGCATTTATCAAAATGATGGGTTCTTCCCTGCATACTGCAAATAAACGAATTTGAAACGAGATATATGATAATCATTAAGCAAGGTCAAAAGAGATGAAATCCTGCGAACCCTTATCCTTAACTGAAAGACAATTTAAAGGAAAACTTCCCAGACCACAATGCTTATTGTGCTTAAAAAATGAACATAAAGAAATACATTAAATGTAAAAGAAAGAATCACACTTCAACACACAAAACCTTAGATCTAAGAACATTGTTGCAAAGGAAATGAAATACACAAGAGCTCATTCAATAACTCACACACATCATTCATAAGAAACCTCCACACCAATCACTTCTTGTACTTAACACACAGTGTAATAGAAATGGGAGAATGAGTTGGGTTGGTTGGGCCCTAGCAAACCAACTCGTTTCCCTTTTTAACGAAAATGAATAATCTATGAGAGAAGGATTAACATCATAGGAAATAGACAAAATAGATGCATGAACCTGGAATTTTTCCTCTTTTATGAAAATGATAAAAGTGTTGTAACCGATTCAGATCCAACTCCCAAAGGGCTTGCGGTGATACAAGTTCTCAAAATACAAAGGCAAAAAGTGTCCCACAGTATCGCTACCCTACATTCTGATTGAACTTCAATTTATATAGATTACATCAGCTCTCAGCCATGTCAAGCAAATAACAAAAATATGTAGTTGTTGGTAACCAATTCATATGTTTAGGAACCCTTGAATGCTCCAAACACTCTATAGGAAAATGAGAACAAGTCTTCTGAAGTAGGTGCATGAAATTTCCTCTAAAATCTATGATGGACTCTAAGTTAATATTCTCGAATTAATCGGCCATCCATATCTAGTGCAAGAACCAAAGTAAGTGTGGGAATATGGGGATCGTGTACCACAACCACTTTTGACTTCGAATTAGTGATCATACATTGCCAAGACATAAGGTAATGTAAACAACACGTTACATGGAAACAACATAGGCCTATTTAACCTTTTAATTAAGATAAGCATACATATCCGTTTTCCCAAAAAATCATTAAGAGAAACCAAAAATGCATGTAGAGAGGCCTTATCCAGGTTGTAAAATAGTGGCTAGGGTAAGATAATTTGGGGTAAAAATAGGACAATTTCAACAACCAAAAGGTATGGTGAAGAAATTTTGAGGCATCCAAGCTCATTTTGGTTTTGTGATCCCAGGACTGGATTAGGTGAGATCATAGTAGGTTGAGAGTGGAGGTGGTTTAACCTCTGGAGTCCTTGGATGATTATGTATTGGTTTATCCCATGAGATCCCACATTCATGCTTGGAATATGGTGTGGGGGTGATTGGCTAAAAGAAAGATTTGGTTCAACCCAATCTATGGTTGGGTGGTACGTGGAAGTCCCTCAATTGTTTGACTTTTACCATAAGTTAATAAGAGCTATTTTCCTATTGTGATTTATTAACACTTGTACTTGTTATTGTGTTGATTTGATGGTTGATTTTTCATGGTTAATATTATGGTTATGTGCTAGTTATAACCATGGTTCTATAATGTCCTCTATTTATGGCTCTTGTTCATCATTTGATAAGTATTTGAGTGGTTGATGAATGCATGGGATAATAAGTGTTGGTGCAGCTACTTGAGAGGGCATTATACCTTCTTGGTGGTTCTGAGACGGAGTTCATAGGTTTGAGATCAAATATGTATTCATGACCTGTGACTTATATGTTTACCATATGTATGACAAAATGTCTAATGTGTAATATGCATGTTTAGATCAAGATCTTATTCAAGTTTGAATGTTTGGCATTGTTATCGTCTTAATCATGATTTTGGAAAGTTACAGGCAGTCCTGGGCTGTGGTCTAATGGCTAGCCTTAAAAGGTGGCACAAATCCTAGAACGGTTGGCACTGTTAGAGCCTAAATCTACCTCGGGCTTAAGGAAGGCAGGTTTAGGGTAGCATCAAACCATGCTTAACCTGGTAGCTAGCCCTACCAGGTTGGGAGAGGGCTCTCTCCTTGTCAATATCAATTAGAATATGGAAACTAGGGCTTGACATGAGTGAAATGAATGTTGATTTTAGGCTAGGTATAGTAGATCATAGAATTTTGTTTGATTTTAGGGTTTGGTTGCTGGATCAATTGGAGAAGGCAGATTGGGTCCAGGAAATCAACTCAGATTTGCAGGAGTTTCTGTGGGGCGAGGTAGGTAAGTGTTTTGGCACTTTGAATTGGGTGTGATGGTAAGTCTAAGACTAGTGAGGAGTTGGAGAGGGCATGCAAAGTTCATGAGTCCTCTTCAAACAACAGAAAACATTAAAAACTAGATGTATCCTCAAGGCAGAGCACTGAATATCAATGGATTCCACCTATTTATCTTGATTCATTTAGTTATAAAGAAAGAAATAGATTCTGGCACAATACACATAAGAAAAACTAAATAACAAAGGAAGAAACAATGCCAAGACACATTATCACAAGAATCCCACAAAATGCTGCAAAAGCCTGGTTCATTTCCTTGCCAAACTGCAGAAGTGATTTACAATAAAGCTCAAAGCATCCACAAGAGTCCAACCTTTACAAATAACTAAGAAATTACATAATATAGGCATCAAACCACCTATTCTAGCCATCAGGGGCCGAATCCATGAGTCAAGGAGCTATTTCAACAACATCTAAACTAGGAACTAGAAAATAGGCAGTGGAACAACTTGCCTCTAAAACTATGGAAACTGATTCATTCAAGCTCAAACTACCTATAACTGATGTATCTACCCCCTCAAGTAATTTTTCATCATATTTACATCATATTACATCATTAATTTACCAAAGATAGAAGAAAAGTCAACTGACAGTAAAACTAGGTGAAATTCTGAGTTTTTAGGCAAAATTGGCAAAAATTTGCCTGATGCGCAGTGCCAATTCAAGGCTGATTTTGGAGGCCTTCCACTTCACAAAATCAAGCCCAAGATAGCTTTTTGGAAATCTCAGCCTATCTAGTTTCTATAACACTTTGAATTTTATGATTTGGAGTTGATTTGACTCTTCAAAAATCATTTCTCCCAAGACTGGTTCCTGTGGGTCCAAAAAGTGGGAGAGAGGGCATTTGTTAGGTGTTTTTTGCCCTTTAGGTGACCCAGATCTCCTCCAAATTTTATGAAACTTTCTGGGTTTCATTTTTTTTCCACGAGGAATCTACAAACACAAGTATTTTTGCAAAATACTGAGCCAACTCAATGCGCAACGCTAGTGGCACTGCGCATCAGCTGAAAATTCCTGTGTTGCAAAATTTTATGCGCAACGCCCTTTTGCAGACCGACTTTGGAGGCCTTCCTAGTGTCCAAATTGGGTGAAGGATAGCTAATTGGAAATATTATTGAGTCTAATTTCCAAAATATCTTGAATTTTTCAATTTGGAGTTCATTTTCCTTGTCAAAAGTCAAATCTCCCAAGACTGGTCAAAATGTGCAAAATGAGGCTGCCTAAATGCAGAGTGTTGTTGCAGTCAACTTTGGAAGGTCTTCCTCAACTCCAAATTGAGCTCATGATAGCTAATTGGAACTATCTTTGTGTCTAGTTATCATTTCACTCATAAATAAAGTCATTTGGCCAACCATGCTAGGATAAATCTTGATTTTCCCAAGGCCACTCCAGAGGTTCAGCAACCCTCCTAAGGCAACTGTATTTTTGAAATTTATCTAAAACCATGAAACTTGTGTAAAAAGTGAAGGAGGTTTTTCTTACTTGGCCTATTATGGAAAAAAACCTCTCTCTCTGTTTCAAAATTCATTTTTTCTTTCTCAAAAACATCATTTGAGTAAAACCTATCCCGATGTGTGGAATAGGGGATTTGTCGAAATGAAGTGAAATGAAGGGGATAAGGGGCTTCTAAATTCTTGAGAAAGTTTTGGGAAGTAGGAAGGGATGTTAGGAAGCAGGGGAAAGTGAAATTTCAAATTTTTAGTGAGGGGAAGGAGTTCAAAAGGGAAAAACACAAGCCTAGCCTAGAAAATTGTCAAATTGTAGTAAGAAGCTAGGGTTTGTGGGAAAATGATGAATTTGAGGGATATCAGTGATGGGAAGTGCTTAAGAAGGTACATTAAGGATAGGGGAAGGTGAATGATCATTAGGATACAAGTTTTGTTGATGATTTGACCATCCAAGAGAAATTACCTTCAAAACCCTAGGAGAGGGAAATGAGCCTTACCCAGTACAACTGAAGCACAAACAAGGTGTAAAATGACCCATTGGAACCTTAAATGATGATGACAACTCTCTGAATGATGGTACACTTAGCTGAGTGGTGACATGGACCGACACTTGGAAAACTTTGGAAAGAGTGAAAACAAACCCTAGACCTAATACCTAGTGACCAAATTTTACTTGAAGACTCACTGAAATGACAAAATTTGACTTTGACACCCTAAGACCACTTTGTAAGAGCATAATTGATCACTGGTGGAAGGTTTCAAACACTGACACTAACATTGGCTCCAATGGGGATGGTAGCTCCTTGGAGGTGCCAAGAACCACGGATCTTTGGGAGAGCAGACCAATGCCTTATCCATTGGGCAATATGCAATCAACATCTTGGCAACAAAAACATCAAAATGCAAGACTCAAAACTCAAGACTCATAACTGAAATGAGTAAGAACTAAGACTAACTCAAAACTGAAACAAGACACTCAAAATCTAAAACTAGACATTCAACAGCTGAAACAAGACACTCAAAAGCTGAAACTAGACATTCATCAACTGAAACGAGACACTCAAAAGCTGAAACTATCTTGAAACTAACTAAAACAAAAAAAATGACTCAAAACTTACTTAACTTAAACAAGTACTTACAAAGCTTTTTAATGGCAGTAGTCTATCGAGATTTGAGGGCTTCAAATCATGATTACAACCACCTGCCTACTGATGAAATATGTACAATCATGTGAAGTGGGCCTTCCAATGTAACCAATCCAATAGATGGCTACTCACTAAAATTCTGCTCTCACTTTCGCCGAGCGGGTAGAACGATGTACATGTAGGTAACTCACAATAACAACTGAAACCAAGGCTTATGCTAATGAACGAGACAACATCCATCTTCTCTAGTGCTTGAAAAAGAATGTCAAAAGGATCTTGAAAGTCCTGAAGCACTAGCTTGTCTTGAGATCTAGCAGCAAAAATACAAGTACTCCCTTCATTATGATCTGAAAGAAGAGTTGGATGTTGATTGATAGGAAGACATAGAGAAGTATAAGTTTATGCTATCTGAGTGTTGGCTGTAAATTCCTCGAACATGAGAAATTCTGACTCATTCTCTGGCATGTTGTCTCTTTCAGGCTCATGTTCCTCAATTTCATAGCCTAAGCCTTTCTTAAACAGAAAACAATCTTCAAGATTATCAAACATGATAGCCTTATCATTTTCATGAAGGAAAACATTATCTGTTTGCTGATCTATAAATCTAATTTCAAAACTGTCATCATTTTCAAAAGTGGAAGAAGCTTCACCAACACCTTCTTGACCATGTGCACACTGCAAACCTACATTAGCTTAGGCTGTAATATGACCTTTTAGGAGTTGATCTATCTCATCTTCAGACAGAGGAGATAATACTTTTTGTTTTCTTTTGCTCAAGCAATTATTGTCTTCTTGAAATAACATTTCAAAACATGAAAAACCTGAATGACGGTCCTCAATTCCTTGGTCTTCTGTAATTTGAAAACATTGTTGCTCATCTTCATATGACATGGCAATCAAATACTCATCAGCCATACGAGGGAAAACTTCAGATGGTTCTTGAAACTCAAAACTAACCCTTCTATCATTTACCACTGAGTTATCCAAAGAAGATTTTTCACTTACATGAACAAAGATCTCATCTTGTTTTTCATAAAAGGATTGGATTACCTCTTCGTGAAGACTTTGTTCTAATGAAATAAGAACACTTGGGTCAATAACTTTGTCTTCTTCTTTCCAGACGATCTCAACAACAGAGCTCTCCTTCATGCGATTCAGAACAAGGTACTCTTCATCATCACGCTCTGAATCTAAATCTGAAATAGCCAACTTGACGTTATCACAATTTGAAATTGAAACTTGATTTCCCTGCATACTGTCTTTTGCTATGAGCAGATCTGAAATAAGACCTTCTCTTTCATCATTTTCCATTGTACTAAGATCTTGATCCTGCAGCAAATTTTCCTGAGCATCTTGATAAGTGTCCTCTAAGCTCTCTTTATGTTGCTGAAATGGATTTTCATACAGCGCTTCCATGATCTCATCGTCCATGAAGTTATCATCTTCATAAATTCTCTGAATATTTTCAATAAAACTATAAACATGTTTGCAACAGTTCTGAACTAATATTAAGGATGGATAAGATTCTTTATACCTTTCAAAGAACATGGCATGAAAATCTTTTAAACTGTAAATACAAGTAGGTGGCAAACTTTCATACCAAGATTGGGCTTCACCTTCTAGAGTGGCCATGAATATCTTCATCAAGTAGTCTTCAGGAAAATCAACCTTCAACTTGCGAATATGCATGTGAAATCTAACCAGATGTAAAGCAGTATCATTCCTATCATCATCTTTAGATATAGGCAAATTCCTTTGCCAATCTACCTTCGGAATTTTATTTGGGAAACCCGGAATGTGATCTCGGCTCATGGGAGCATACCTTCGATCCAGCGAATCCATTTTGATAACAATGAATTCACCAAGAAATTCTTTAGGCTATTGGTTCTTGAACAGTAGAGTTGCCATAAAAATTCTGAACCTTGGGATACTTTGACACTGGGGTCGCCAGGTGAATGATTTCAGCCTTCTGGTGTCTGATCATTGTCCACCATCAACAATCAGATCTAAACTTGATGCATTTTACTGAAGAACATAACACTACTTTCCCTAGTATGGTCGCCACTATGTTAGAGCCTAAATCTACCTCAGGCTGAAGGAAGGTAGGTCTAGGGTAATTTCAAACCACGCTTAACCTGGTAGCTAGCCCTACCAAGTCAGGAGAGGGCTCTCTCCTCGTCAATCTCAATTATAATATGGCACTAGGGCTTGAGATGAGTGAAATGAATGCTGATTTTAGGCTAGGTATAGTAGATCAGAGAATTTTGTTTGATTTTAGGCTTTGGTAGCTCGATCAATTGGAGAAGGCAAATTGGGTCCGGGAAATCAACTTAGATTTGCAGGAGGTTCTGTGGGGTGAGGTAGATAAGTGTTTTGGCACTTTGAATTGGGTGTGGTGGTAAGTCTAAGACTAGTGAAGAGTTGGAGAGGGCATGCAAATTTCATGAGTCCTCTTCAAACAACATAAAACAAGGCAGAGCACTGAATATCAATGGATTCCACCTATTTATCTTGATTCATTTAGTTATAAAGAAAGAAATAGATGTTGGCACATATACACATAAGAGAAACTAAATAAAAAAGGAAGAAACAATGCCAAGGCACATTACCACAAGAATCCCACAAAATGCTGCAAAAGCCTGGTTCATTTCCTTGCCAAACTGCAGAAGTGATTTACAATAAAGCTCAAAGCATCCACAAGAATCCAACCTTTACAAATGACTAAGAAAGTACATAATATAGGCATCAAACCACCTATGCTAGCCATTAGGGGTCGAATCCATGAGTCAAGGAGCTGTTTCAACAACATCTAAACTAGGAACTAGAAAATAGGCAGTGGAACAACTTGCCTCTAAAACTATGGAAACTGATTCATTCAAGCTCAAACCACCTATAAATGATGTCTCTACCCCCTCAAGTAATTTTTCATCATATTTACATCATATTACATCATATTACATCATTAATTTACCAAAGAGAGAAGAAAAAGTCAACTGACAGTCAAACTAGGCGAAATTTTGAGTTTTTAGGCAAACTTGGCAAAAATTTGCCTGATGCGCAGTGCCAATTCAAGGCTAATTTTGGAGGCCTTCCACTTCACCAAATCATACCCAAGATAGTTTTTTGTAAAGCTTTGCCTGTCTAGTTTCTAGAGCACTTTTAATTTTCTAATTTGGAGTTGATTTGACCTTTCAAAAATCATTTCTCCCAAGACTGGTTCCTGTGGGTGCAAAAAGTGGCAGACAGGGCATTTTTTAGGTGTTTTTTGCCCTTTAGGTGACCCAGATCTCCTCCAAATTTTATTAAACTTTCTGGGTTTCATTTTTTTTCCATGAGGAATCCAAAAATGCAAGCCATTTTGTAAAATATTGCGACAACTCCAAAATGCAAGCCATTTTCTAGGTGTTTTTTGCCCTTTAGGTGACCCAGATCTCCTCCAAATTTTATAAAAATTTCTGGGTTTCATTTTTTTTCCATGAGGAATCCAAAAATACTGAGCCATTTTGCTGGTGGTGCTACGCATCAGCTGAAAATTCCTGTGTTGCAAAATTTGACGCTTATCGCCACTGATTTGATACACAGAGCCCTTTTACAGACCAATTTTGAGGCCTTCCCAGTATCCAAATTGGGTGTAGGATAGCTCGTTGGAAATATTATTGAGTCTAATTTCGAAAACATCTTGAATTTTTCAATTTGGAGTTCATTTTCCCTGTCAAAAGTCAAATCTCCCAAGACTGATCAAAATGTGCAAAATGAGGCTGCCTAAACGTAGAGTTCTGTTGCAGTCAACGTTTGAAGGTCTTCCTCAACTCCAAATTGAGCTCATGATAGCTCATTGGAAATATATTTGTGTCTAGTTATCATTTCACTCATAAAAAATTCATTTGGCCAACCAAGCCAGGAGAAATCTTGAGTTCCCAAGGGCACTCCAGAGGTGCAGCAACCCTCTTGAGGCAACTTTGTTTTTGACATTTCTCTAAAACCATGACACCTGTGTAAAAAGTGAAGGAGGTTTTTCTTCCTTGGCCTACTATGGATAAAAACCTCTCTCACTTTTTCCAAATTCATTTTTTATTGCTCAAAAACATCATTTGAGTAAAACCTATCCCGATGTGTGGAACAGGGGATTTGTCGAAATGAAGTGAAATGAAGGGGATAAGGGGCTTCTAAATTCTTGAGAAAGTTTTTGTAAGTGGGGAGGGATGTTAGGAAGTAGGGGAAAGTGAAATTTCAAATGTTTAGTGAGGGGAAGGAGTTCAAAATGGAAAAACACAGGCCTAGCCTAGAAAATTGTCAAATTGTAGCAAGAAGCTAGGGTTTGTGGGAAAATGATGAATTTGAGGGGTATCAGTGATGGGAAGTGCTTAAGAAGGTACATTAAGAATAGGGGAAGGTGAATGAGCATAAGGATACAAGTTTTGTTGATGATTTGACCATCCAAGAGAAATTACCTTCAAAACCCTAGGAGAGGGAAATGAGCCTTACCCAGTACAACTGAAGGACGAACAAGGTGTAAAATGACCCATTGGAACCTGAAATGATGATGAAAACTCTCTGAATGATGGTACACTCAGCTGAATAGTGACATGGACCAACACTTCGAAAACTTTGGAAAGAGTGAAAACAAACCCTAGACCTAATACCTAGTGACCAAATTTTACTTGAAGACTCACTGAAATGACAAAATTTGACTTTGATACCCTAAGACCACTTTATAAGAGCATAATTGATCACTGGTGGAAGGTTTAAAAGACTGACACTAACAAGCACAAAATAGGTGAATTTAGGCCATAACCACATGGAAGCATGCCTATGCATGTGATTGGAGGCCTATAACGACACTCTTTCCTTGTTGTGCATTCGGTTACGATGTTAGGTCAATGAAAAATGGTTCTAGCTCATGGATTGACCATTGAGGGTGGTTCACATCTATATGAGTGGTTTATGGTCTCTAAGGCATGTCAGTAAAGCTGTAAGTTGTCAGCCCCACTTCCATGATTGGAACTTGGAGGTCGAGTCATTTCATAGTAGTACTCAACCTCACATTTAAAATGGGAGCTTGTAAAATCGGGTGAATGTTGGGAGGGGTGGTTACAGATTGGTGTAAGGGCGAGCTTGTAGGACTGGACCTCGGGGTAAAATAAGATCATCGTACATATATTATATGTTTTTCATGCAGGTATGATGGTTAATGTTTGTTATATGCATTTTGGTTATGTGCATGCCTCCCATTTTTTTTTGTTATGGCTACATGCATGGTAGATGCTAGTTGATTAGAGCAGTCATATGCACACGCTTCGGTTCGTCATGCATAATAGTAAGTTGTTTTTATATGCATTGCAATCATATGCATGATGATTATTGTCATTGTGGTTAAGTTCTTGATGCTATTATGTATCGTGATAATTTGGAATAAATTGTGCAGATGTTATAGCCTACCTGAGATACACTGAGGTATGTTTTTTATTATGTCTTCTATTTGGTTTATCTAACATGGTATGTTGCAGGAAAGAGAATATTAGATATGAAGAGTAGAATGGTGTACTATAGTTCACATGACTCCCCTTATAGGCCTGGCGTGAATTATATGGAATGGGAAAGGTCAGTTGAGAATTAAATAGAAGAGTATTCTCCTGATGTGGCTGATACATTGAGGATCGTGAGGGTAAAGATCAAAAGTTACAAGGTAGACAATGACAAGTTGATTGAGACACAAGAAATATTTGCAAGAGCTCAGGAAAGAAAGAAGAAGTTAATGCAATGATTCTTCAAATCCTTTTATATTTACAAAAGCAAGGATAGTTGAGGATCAATTATGGACAGGAGGAGAAGACTAATGGGGCTTATGGTAGTAGGTATCTTCAAAGACACAAGTTCAACAAAGATGATACATTCAGAGAAGGAATATCTTGAGATACACCTGACACGAGGGGCAGTGCTTATGGATTTTATCCTAGCTTAGGTTCTGAGATACACCACCACCATTACTGCTAACATTCTTATAGGATGAGTGAGAAGGGATATTTTCCACCAGAGTACATGAAAGCCAAGATAGCCACCTTTAGTCTCAAAGGAAAAACAAACATCTAGTGGAAAGGTGTTAATCATGTCTTAAGCATTAGGGATGAGGAGATGATTTAGGATGAGTTTGATGTTAGAAGATATAGAACCATTACGGTCTTAAACCTGTGATAGAGATCATCATGGGAAGGATTTACCTTTGTATCAGAGTGCGTAGTGGATGTGTGGTAGGCCTAAAATCTCGAGTTCATAGGAGGTGTAGACAAATGGGGATGTAGGTCAGAGCATTCCTAGGATCTATGCAGTAGTTGATAATAGGAAGGCTAATCATCAGGCATCCATTCTTGAGATGGAAGGTGGAACTAGAGGGAGAGTTCTAAGCAAAGCCTCAATGCATCTTGTAGCAAAAGGAACTTATGCTCCAAGAATGAGAATTAGAGCAAGTTAAAGTGCGTGGAAGCACTTTGGGGCCAAGGAAGCTACATGGAAGACAGTTGATCGAGTGCAAGCATAACAACTGGTTTTCAATTATGGTTGGATTAATCAAGGGAATTTGAATCCCTTAGGAGATGATACGTGTAGGTGTTTAGTTGTAAGGTAGCGTGCTCGATACGACAATGTAAGGTAATTGGTATATTGTTATATTTATTTATGCACTGGAAATTATGTGTTTATGGCAGTATGATGCAGGGAATTGCATGGAAAAAGAGACCACCATGAAATATTGAAGAAGGCTCGGGTTGAGATT
Organism: Pinus taeda; assembly: GCA_000404065.3. Lineage (NCBI taxonomy): Eukaryota > Viridiplantae > Streptophyta > Pinopsida > Pinales > Pinaceae > Pinus > Pinus taeda. The sequence continues at coordinate 49,424 of APFE030728833.1, forward strand.
TACTTTGGAAGCACTGGGAACCATGGGGGTTGAATCATGGTGTCTATTTCTAGTTTTGTGCCTTTGGTATTTTTCTATTTATTTGTGCTTGATTTTCAGTTTTGATTGTGCCTAGTGCATGGCCATGCCACTTTGTTTGTGGTGTTGTATTGTGATTGGTTTCTATGGTTTTCTTCTGGTTTACTTCTTGTTCTTACCTTTTATGTTTTGAGGGTCTTTGGAATTGGTTGGGGAAAGAGGAAAGCTAATGGATTTTGGGGATAGCTGAATGAAAATCAATAGGTAATGTAAGACTCGGATGAAGCCCGATGCATGTATGAAAGCAACTGAAGGAAATAATTGGACAGTCAGCTGGGATGATTAGGTCCATGGGGATAAATGGATAGTGGCAGGACAATTATGAGAAAGGTAATCAAGGAAAGGTAAAGTAAATGGATTTGATGTATCAGATGCCTTGGCTATGTTGGGAACTATTGTTCTCAATGTTGTGCACGTTGTGTATGGATGAAGGAATTTCTCTTAAACTTGACCTTATGAAAACTGGTAATTATGTTGTGATATATATATATATGTGTGTGTGTGTGTGTGTGTGTGTGTGTGTGTGTGTGTGTATGTGTATGTATGTATGCCATTGTCTTCAGGGTTTGTTCTTGTGGAAGAATGATTGTTTTATGCAGGTGAATGGAATGAAATGATTCCTGGTACAATGAGGAATCAAGTGGGTAGAGTAGCCCTGGAAGATCTAGGAGGTTAGTATCATGTGGATATGAGTTGATATTATTTTCTTATAGTATACCTATGGTTATGATATGGTAGGAAATGTTGAAGGGTACATCAATAGAATGAAAGCAATGTGATGTATGACATGTTGGGACAAGCATGGATAGTTGAAAGAGCCACATACCCGAGACTTGGGTTATGGATGCACGCAGTAAGGTGTGGGAAAGATGTTAGGGACAAGGTTTCCTAGTAGAGACACTATGATCTCTAGATGTGTGGTACTACTGTTGTGCATATGTTGTACATGTTGTGTTATATACATGTGGTATTGTGTCATGATTCTTGGGTAGTCATTGTATCGTGATATTTGTATTCATTGTATTATAATGTGTGTACGTGTATGTGTTTTGTTGTACATCGAGTGTAGGTGTATGTGTGGTGTTGTAAAGCGGGTGTAGGTTATGTGTGGCGTTGTACACCAGGTGTAGGTGTATGTGTTGTGTTGTACACCAAGTGTAGGTGTATGTGTGGTGTTGTACACTGGGTGTAGGTGTATGTGTTGTGTTGTATACTATTTATGTGTATGTCTTGTGAAGGGGATTGGTTCTCAGGTTCCCTTTAAAAATTATCTGGAGCCCTAGAACAACTTAGGTTGAGTTACTAGTTCCTAGAGTTGTAGGCTTGGACAAACGCTCTGGAGCCATTGGTTGGTTGAGTTACTAGTTCCTGGAGCCACGTTTGGAATAAACACTCTAGAGCCTCGGAAGGTTGTGGGTTAAGTTACTAGTTCCTAGAGCCCTGGGCAGCTTCGAATGAGACCAATCTTGAGTTTTTGATATTGAGGGAGGAGGCGATATAGTGTTTGGATTCCCTTGTTACTTTGAAGAGAAGAGAAGGCATTGGGTGCTTGCAAGGTTTGAAAACCAATCTAGTGTGTGTACTTGATTGAAGAGAAGAGAAAGAACTAGGTTCTTTCCGTGTTGGAAACCAATCCAGTGTGTGCATGTGGTCAAAGAGAAGAGAAGGCACTGGGTGCTTTCCAAGTTTGGAAACTGATTAGTGTGTGTATGGAAAGGGCAAAGAACAAAGGCAGAAGAAAAGAAACATTTGAAAGATAAGTATCAATATTTTATTTCAATTTTTAATTATGCACATAGTTTATGATTATGATTTATGATGGTTTCATTTTGAGCTTACTAGATGTGATATGTTTATACATGATGATTTAATCAAAGAACTAGTTTCAGTTGTTGTGAGAAGAAGTAAACATAATTGCAATTGTACCTTATTGACGGGCCACCATTGAGGTATGATTTGAATTTATTTCAATTCCTTTTTAGTCTAATGGAAATTATGTGCTTGGCATAGGAAATTAGGGAAATTCTTGGTTTGGGTGATTGAAACTATCTACAAGAATTAGTAGCAACAACAAAAGGAATTGGAACAAACAGTAGTATGTTGGTAAAGCATTCAGGAGCAGGGTCATTGTGGGACACTGGTACCCAATAGTTTCCATTGATTGACATGAACATGCTATTACTAGTATGATGGTTTTGAGGCAGGGATATTCCTTAGTTTTTGGACCTTCCTATATGAGGAAACCTTTCCAAGGGATGGATCGCCTACGGGACTATATAGCAGTAAAGGGGATGCCGAGGAAACTGGAAGATGAGTGACTACACGAAAGAGGGTGATCGGATTTCCAAAGGGACTATCTAGTAGAGAAGGGAAGGTCGGGGAATGAATTTGTTTTGGTCATTAGAATTGATATATGGAATCAGAAGCACATTGGGAGTGTGCCCTGGAACAATGAGCTAGTAATTGTTCACAGAGCAAGCAAGTAGTGGAAGGATCATAGCACTGGACATTGGATGCACTTTTTACTTTGGTAGTGGATTTTTGAATTCATGGGAAGGAGGTGAATCCTGGTATTAATTTGAGGGTGGAGGTGTGAGCCTCTAGATTCCCTTCTTTCTGATGTAGGCATCGAGTAATGCCTCCTGCCACATTTACTCGATTTCACAAACCTACCAGGGAAAACATGAGACATGTGTCACTATGACATGAACCAACCTCCAAATTCTAGTTGTAGAAGTGGGTCTGACAAATTGAAACCTTCTTAACATCTCTTAGGAGCCACAGGACACTCAGGGGTCAAATGACCACCCTAGGTGACCAATCCATGTGTTGGGGCTCTTTTTTAGTATCTTGAGCCCACAACCACACCCACAATAGTGAATGAATGCAATTATGAGACTACAATAAGATGCATAATCCTACCTCCATGTGGTTATGACCGCAAAGCCTCATTCTCGTGCTTGCAGTTCCAGAATCTATGCCAATTTTCAAGTTAGCCTTTAGACCACTACCCAAAACTACTTGTAACTTTCTAGAATCATAATGCACATGATGAAAATAAAAATAATTCAAACTTGAAGAAAGAAATTGACCCATATATGCATAATCCATAACATACATTTCATCAAACACATGGAAAACATAGAATCTATAGGTCATGAAGCATGTTTGATCATAAGAGTCTGAAATCCATCTGATAATCATTAAGAAGGTTCTATGCCCTCTCCACATAATCACAATAACACTTATTATTCCATGCATTGATCAACCATTCATTAGGTTATCAAACATGTAAGGAGATATAGATAAAATAAATCATATAACCAACATATAACTAGATTAAAATCAACCATGGAAAAGAAGCCATAATATAACCATCATAATGAACAAATATACTCATAGACGATAATAAGAAATATCTCATATTAACATATAGAAACACCAACCTAGGTAGGGACTTCCACATACCACCCGACCATAGATCCCTTTTAGCCAATCAAACATGTGCCATATTCCAATCATGAATATGGGATCATAAGCATAAAACCAAAATGAAACCATCCAAGGCTTCTAGAAGCAAAACCACCTCAACCCTCCACCATAATGATTCCACTTCTACAGTCTAGAAATCACTAACCATAACTATATCATTCTCTACACAAGCTATCTAGGGCAACATAAACTTGTAACTCAACCCACAACTATCGTATGGATCTAGAGTGTTTGTCCAACCTGACTTTAGGGACTAGTAACTCAATCCACCAAGGGCTCCAAAGTGTGACAACCCCGTCCACAGGTTCATTTTAAAATGAAATGTAAATACATTATAGGTATATGAAATAAGAAAATGATTCCAGAGCTGGGGAAGGGGATGGATTGTTTGGGATGTTATGGTTTCTTATGTAGAGAGAGAAACCTGAATTTCTTGGACAACCATTAAAGGTTGGTGGTGCATGAATTTAATAAGAAAAATATTAAAATTGAATGATATACAATAGAAAGTACACAACCCATGTTGCTTGAGAAGAAGTAACAAGAAAATAGGACAAAATTCCAGTAAGAAAGACTACGAATTCCAAGGCAACAAGCACGAGGATGCATAAATATGGGAGATAGGAAAAGAAAAAGGGGGGATAATTCATGCATGAAAAAAAGGAGGCACGTGAAGAAGGCACTGGATTGTGTGCCCAGAGAGGGTAATCAATGGAAAACACAAAGGATAAGAGAAGAGAAGAGTATCGATTCTCAGGTTCCCTTGAGAATGTGGGTGGAGTTGCTAGTCTTCGGAGCCCTGTAACAACTTGGTTTCCCTAGAGGCTATGGGTTGAGATAGGATCCCTAGATCCCTGTAACAACTTGGGTCCCTAGAGGTTATGGGTTAAGACAGAGGTCTCTGGAGCCCTATAACAACTTAGGTCCCTAGAGGCTATGGGTTGGGATGGAATCTTTGGAGCCCTGTAATAGCTTGGGTCCCTTGGCAGCTGTGGGTTGAGATAGAAAACTCTATAACCCTGCAATAATTTGGGAAGAGGCCATCCTAAAGCAATACCGAAAGAAGACACAAATGTGAATTGTGGTTATGATGTATTCTGCACTCCTTGGAAGGGGATGAATCACTATGTGTACACTCAGGGTGAGGTAGAGTACCTATGGACCCTCTGTGTTGAAAATGAGGTAGAAATAACTGGTGGGATTGAGGAAGGAGGTCCTTTAGAGTCCCTGTTGTTTTGGTTTTGTAGCTAGTGTTAAATAGCTTGGGCAAGCATCCCCCCCAAACTATGGAATATGGTTTTGGGATGACAACATCAAGTAAATGTGGCTGCAGATGTATATGGTTGTGTGGAGAGTGGTTGTCCCAAACTCAGTTTCCATAAAAATTCAAAGATAAGTACCAATTTATACTTGTTTATATGTTGATGAACTATAGTGCATTCTTATTGTAATAGTTTTGGGCTTGGGTCTGCATCAATGTTAATCGTTGTTTAAACATGTGGTTTCATTCTTGTGGAAATGTGACAAAAACATGCACATTAGAATTAGTGGTTCATGTGTCGCTTATTGAAATGATTAACAATGATGACTAAATCAATTAATCACAAACTTCTAGGCTGGAAGTAGAGTGTTGTGTAATGACTTGTTTGTGTTGACCACAGAGAATCTAAAGCATTAAAATTATAACGAACCACATGAACATAAATTCTAGGATATAACTCTGAACTGAACAACATTCTGAATGGCATGCATAACTTACTGAAAGAAACACATAATTAAATACAAAGAAGTAACAAGTCACATTATAGGTCGTAGTAAAGGCCCAAGAGTCCAGACCAAACTTAAAAAGAAAACAGAGGGCTTATAGACCCATTTTTATTGATGTAAAAGGTTACATGTAGACCGCTTATTGGGAAGGGTTTTTGATTTTGTTTCCACTCTTGATATCTATGCTTCTAAGTTGTGATATTGTACAAAGAATGTTGCATGGGCATTGACGGAGTTATTTCTTCTTCTAAGGGTGAGGGTAGCCCGTGGCCCTTACAAGAAGGCTTAAACAAGATTTCATTCTCAAAAGAATGGGTATCTACTACTAGTGTCCTCACTTTACCAAATGGGCACCAAATGGTTCTACACAATGCCATGGAGCTACTTGCAGTCCCGAGGAGGGATCTAGAACTCATGACATGTGGCAGGTGAGGTGGACTCCTTTAGGAGTTCACACCAAACTCGTGGGAAATAATGGACGTCAGAGCATCTGATCGCCATTCTTGGAACTCCCTGTCTGAGTTTGGGGAAGGTAGGAGGGGTCGAAACACATTAAATAATCTAGAACCCAATCTCAGGAGGGGTAGCATCACGAAAAGTATTATTTAACCATTTTGTTTGGCACCAAGAATTGACATCGATTCGGTGGACGACAAAACCTCTAAGACAGAGCCATGGTCGAGGAAACTAGCTCAATATGACCAATGTGGAGCTGAGACCTGTTTCCATGGTGACCATAAAAGTCTTCCTCTAACGCATTACAAACGCCAAGGAAGGGATCCCTTAGTCGATTCATGACAAAGGAAGAGAGCCACTTCGATGCGGTGTAGTGAGGAGTTCTCTAACCTTATAGCGTGTAATTTCCTAAACCTTATCCTACCTTAGAGAGGTAAACCCTATGCATGGTGACCCCAGATTGGTCTTTGAGATCACATGGTGTGGTGGTTGGTTAGAAATGGACCCCTTGTCAAGTTAGGTGATTAAGCTCGATTCAAAGGTCATAAGTTGGGATTGATATGGAAGAATATCGCTATAAGAGTAGGGAGTCGACCCCTGAGTATGCCACAAGACGACAAGAAAGACCTTGGGAGATGAGGTACCAAGCCAAGTTAGATGTCAAAAGTTAGGCCATGGGAAGAAGGTTGTATCACACATGATTGTAAGGCCGACTCCGATAAGTTCGAAGATCAGGGGTCAGATCGAGAGAAACAAGAATGCGACAGGTAAGTTAGACTAGCCCTGATTGTTCGACGCACCTGACGAAAGTGCAGGCCTATGGAAAACTCCCACATGGTAGATGGGAAATTTGAAGAGAATCCTTTTGACGATAGGCATAAAAAAATAAAAAATAAAGAAAAGGAACTGGTAAATTATGGGTTTCGTTGCCATAACTATACCTTGGGAGTTAAACTTCCATAATGGCTACCCCCTTGCTATGGGTTAGTGGGGTTGGGTACATCACAGAGTTGTATCAGAGATCAAATTTGAACACTTGGAATGAATGGGCTTAATCATGAGCAAGTGATGATTTTAGAGACTTACTAAGTGAAGGTGTTAAAAACAAATGGTATGAACTATTGATTGTCGCTTACTTTTGATGTACTATTGATTATAATGATATAAATTGAAGGTTTGAATGGTTAATAGATATGACTGTAAATATTCTTAATCCCTCTAAAATCTATTACCATTTCCCACTGGAATGTTTCCCCAATTTTAATAATTCCAAAGGTCATCTTCCTATAGGATAAAGTGTCCCATGGAATCCTAAACACATGTTATAGCGGCTGCAACACCCTCCAAAATTTTGGCCTACACTCAAATTTTGGATCCTACTGTGGATCTCGTGATCAGTCGTTCCTTAGTCACTTATTAGTAAGTTGATGATTTCAAAATCCCTTCTTCGATCTCAAGAGTCGTTCATGCTTTTATATTTATATAACAAGTGTCATATTCAGGGATGGGGGTTATCACTTATCATGCAAATGGAAGTTTTAGTTTGCTTCAAGGGGAAATATTTGTGAAAATGAGTTGTTCTCATCATATAGACATGTTTTGAACTCATTTCCAAAGTTTCACGCACTATTACACAAGTGTCATCATTATCCTCACAAAGTCTATCGTCAGAGCCGCACTTGTCGTAAGCTGCCACAAAGGTTGTTGCATTCAGCAAAGTATGTTTCCATATGTTCTAGACGATATATGTTGTACCACTAAGTGTCCAAGTGTGTGGTCACAGTAAATTTCTATCACTGTTCACATCAGTTCCACTGATCCCACACTTAGCCAAATTTTGGAGGATTCCTAGCAACCTAGTCTCATCCAACCTTCCTAAACTGCGCACTTTTCATCTACAGCCCTCAAGATTTTTCCTTGCCTGCTAGAATTGTGTAATGCACAAAAATCCCAACATCCCTTGGCATCCAAAAATGTGCAGAGGCTACCTCCAGTGACCTTCCCTCAGTGAGAGCTCACTACCCTCAAGAACTGCGCAGATTTAAACCCAACATCCCTTGGCATCCAAAACTGTACAGAGGCTACCTCCAATGACCTTGCCTCAGTCAGAGCTCACTATCCTCAATAAATGCGTAGATTTGTCCTCCAAGCCTTTTTTCTACTCAGTCCCCCTTGCCTTTGAAAATTGTGCATATTTGTGCTCCGGGGCCTCATACCGCAATAGCCCCTGTCTTCTTGAATTACGCAATTTGTCCCTTAGTGGGCATTGAACAATTCCCCCCCAGTGGGAACTGCGCAAATTTTTCCCTCTATGGGCACTACGCAGTATTATCCCTCAATCCAGTCCAGTCATTGAGCCTTCCCCCCTAATCTAATACCATTTCCCACTCAACCAATGGATTATTATGCAATATCTTAAACTAGGGGTTTATCAAATTGATGTCATCTTCTCATGAGTGGATTACGGATATAAGAATTCTATCACGTTATTTCAAGATGATTAAGAAGGAGATAAAGAAGGAGGACAAGCTAGATGACACTCAAGGAGCTGAAGAGAAATGATAATTACCAGATAAGAAGACCAAGGCACCCAGGGTATGATAGAAGATTGGGACTGCATGAAGAATCCATCTAATTCACAACCCTTTGGAGGGTAGGTATGGAACACAAAGCACATAACCTAAAGTTTAAATACACCTATTAGTGTAGTATGAATTTCAACTTATCATTTTCATATCATTATGTCTTCAATGACATGTATGGTCGCAAACACTAAAAGTCATTCTATGTGTTTACTCTATGTGTTTTTCTCCCTTTCACTTGTTGGATCATCTGTCATATCTTGGCATGTTTGACTGTTATGACATGTCTGCGAAGCTTCTCTTGTGGTTTTGAAGGTTGAACTCAGTGTATATGAGTTTTCTTAACCATGTAAACATTCGTCACACACATACGTAAAGTCTTGAACATCATTGCACGAGTGTCGTCATGGTCGTCCTAAAGTCTATCGTAAGTGTCGCACTTGCCACTTCTTGGCCTAAGATAGACACTCAGAGGGTAATTATTTGTTTTTTTGTTTTGATGGTCTGTGTTGTCGTGTCATCGAAGCATTCTAAGTGTGTGACCATATTTCAAGTTCATCACGAGTCCATCTCCCTCCCGCACTTAGCCATTTTCAGAAAAACATCTTCCTGATCGGGCAACTCAGCTTCACCAAGCCTTGTTTGAGCTGCACGTTGTGTAGTCTCAACCCTCATTGATGTGACCTTGCTACTTGTAACTGCAAAATGTGTAGTCACTATCCTCCAGGGTTGTTTCTCTCATAATTCTTGAGTCCAACAACCTTCCTTGACCCCTAGAATTACGTAGTTGTGCCTCCCATCTTGCCTTGAACTAAAATCTTCGCAATTTTAGTCCTCAAGCTTCTCCCTTTCTTGTTGGAACCCCACAATGCACATAGAATCTTGCCTCCCTTGGCATCTAAAAATGCGCAGATGTGTCCTTTAGTGACCTTCCCTCAGGCGGAGCTCACTACCCTCAAGAACTACATACATTTTTCCTCTAGGCCTCTCTACTGACCAATCATCATTACCTCTAGAAACTGCGTATATTTGTCTCCCTAGGGCCTCATCCCACATCAACCACTACTTGCTTGAACTGCAAAATCCTGACTCCTAGTAGCCACTACATAATTTTTCTCCCAAATGAGTACTGTGCTCAAAATTTCCTCAGTCAAGCTTGAGTTGTGCTCTGCGCAGTCACAGTGACCAATCTCTCTCCTTGCCAACTTGAATTGTGCAATGTGTAGTCACTGATCCATGCCTCCCACCCTATGACTTGTCCCAAGCTCAGTTCATGGATAATATTGCACCATCTTAGAGTAGGGAGTTTTCAGATTGATTTTGTTCCATCATCAATGAATTGTAGGAATAAGTATATTATCAAGTCATGGCAAGATGATCAAGAAGGAGAAGAAGGAGGGAAGCATTAGTAGATGAATGGATGGGTGGACCGACCAAGAGAAAGCAAAGTGACACAAGGTTGCAACCACCTTCCAAGACCGAAGATCATTGAAGACCCCACATCATCAAGCTATGTGGAGGAGAGGAGAAAGCATATCCAAGAACACATCTAGCACTCAACAACAATAGTGACTTGACATTTCCATATCATTAAGTTAGTCTATGTCAGCAGGGTTGTGTCAAGTCGTGTCATGGGTTGTCATATGCCACATCAATATTGTGGGCCATGTATATTGTAAACAAAATGTATTGTAAAGTGAAATTCCAATGGACACACAAGAATATGAAAAGTCATGTAAGTTGAAAAGTTATAGGAAGTTGAACAATCATCAGCGTAATCAAAGAGTCACAAGGGGGATGCATCACCCTTGGTTATATATATCCCCTCATTGTATGAGCAAGGGAATTTTCAGCTTGTCTCCTCCCGCAAGGCATTAGAGAGACCAACTAGATCTTTGAGGAGAAAGGAGTGGCTCCAATGTCCCACTAATGGGGCTAGTGATATACAATGTAAATATGTGCCTTGGAATTTTTTCTTAATAACATAATCCCTTTAAGGTTGACACTTTCTTCATGCATGGACTATGAATGTTTCTAAGACTATTATGTGGATGTTTGTATTTCATGTTTGCTTTCACATGTACTAAGATAGTTTAACTATTTCGGTTATTTTAGTGCTTACCTTATTGAGAATGTGTTTTAATGGTTGTTATCATTGTCCCGTCCTTGTGGACTATTCCGTAGGATACTAGATAGATATTTCCTTGTTTATTGGTTATCATGTCTGTCACATCCATTGTGGACTATACCGTTGGAAGTTAGACGAATCTTCCCTTGTTCATTGGTTGTAACAACTGTCGCATCCGTTGTGGACTATTCTGCTGGATGTTAGACAATTCCTTTTGGTTCGTGTGTTTCTCTTCCAAGGTGGTCATATTACCTCCCACTTAGAGGCTCAAATTTCTCTTGCCTTTGTTGTAAAAGAACCTAGGCACAATTTTGTTTCACACTCACTAGACACTCTCACCTTGCTTTACGAAAATACCATTGCATCACTCTACTGTGCTGATAGCTAGAGCCAAGGCACATCTTTAAGGATTTGGGAACTGAGCCTTTATACCAGATGGGACTCCTACACCAAACGCTGTGAGGTCTGATTGGGACTTCATATCGAGGAGATACCCTTGGTTGACGGATTTGCAGCACCGTCAACAAAATGGTGCTAGAAGGAGGGCAAGACGATAGGTTGCACCCGTTGAGTTTGGTTTGAATCTCTTATTTAAAATGGCTCTTCCCCAAATCATAATTTTGGGATGCTTTTCTAAAGAGCTTAATTGTTCCATCCCTGCAAATTCGTAACCTTTCTGAATTCAAGTTCGATGGTGAGGGTGAATCAACTTTTCGGGAACATCTGTTTCAAGTTATCCATCTTTGTCTTTCTCATAGAATATGTTCCAAATATGTCATGTCTATATTACTCACCCTCACATTCGAAGGTCGTGTTAATCGATGGCGTCATACATTACCCATTTCTTCTATTGATTCATTCAATCAGCTTGCGAAGATGCTTCATAATGCATTCAATAACTATAACTACCGAGATGTTTATGGAAGAATCAATTATTTAAGAATGAAGCCTGATGAATCAATTGAGGATTTTTCTGATTGATTTCTTCATCGCTGTTATGAAATTCCTAAAAAAAATTGAACTGAGATTTCTTGAAACAAAAGTTTGAGTGCTTGGTTCATGTCTCCTCATACGGTGAGCTTGAACATCCTAATTTGTCTTCTTCATAATGAGGCAACTCAAATTTTAGAGGAGGAGCTTCCTATTCGTTTTGTTCTTTGTGCTCCTCCTTTTCTGATCACAATGAGGGTGCCCCCTTCCGGTGACTGTAAAAATGGGAAATCTGCGAATCGAATCTCCATTCAATCTTCCTATTCTTCTTCCACTTCAATGTAGGAAATTCTAGAATGGATCATGAAGCATATAGTGAAGACTCACTCCTCCATTCCATAATATGTTATCACCGGTCACAACTCTAGTCTCAAATCAATTGAGATTTTTGTTATCCTCTATCATCTACATATTATTTATCTTTGTACCATGACCTTCTTGATCAATATGCTCCACTATCTAGTTCTTCACATTCTCTTGATTCTCAAGTTGCTAGCTCAAATTGCGAGCAGGTACAAAGAAGTCACATTATGCAGGTAGAGGAGAAGAAAGGTGACGACGCTTTGTATCTTTCCTCTTGTTTTCATAAACCATGTCAATATATTGTGTTTTCGTTTTTGAAGGATTCTAAATCTACTAATCCCGATAGAGAATCCAATGCAATAAATTATTTCAATAACCCCTCAGCCTTGGGTAGTCTTCATTCCAATGATGATGAGTCTATTTCTGGATGTTGTGATGAATACCCAAGCACATCATATGATCTTTCGGTTTCTCATGAAGATTTTAATTTAGATCTAGAATCCAGTTCGGTCAAAGAAGACGTTCATATCGAAACTTCCTCCTCACCTCACTATCCCTTGTGTCCTACCATTTACAATGCATCTACTTGCGATGGAGATACTCCATGATCTTCATTTTCTTCATCCGATCAGTTATCTCCTCGATTGACACAAGGCGGTGAGGATGTCCATGATGAAATTTAAAACAATCAAATCATAGAGTACCCTTCCCATCCCTCATCATCTCTTCTCCTGCATTAAGACAAATCTTTAAATCAACTTGTTCATGAGATCTCACTGATTCATTTATCTTTGAATTTGAGATCAGAAGAGCCTCTACAATTGAGAAATCTTGTTGTTGAAATTGAAAAATATGGTAAAATTTGTGACAGAGATGGCTGCTATTCAATGAGAAGTGTTCTTACTAAAACCAACAATAGAAGTTATCCTCAAGCCATGCATGATCTTGTTCAAGCTTCAAAATGCGATTCTATAATCTTGGGATGTTCCTAGACTTCCAGGGATTCGAGGCACTTCAATTTCCATTGATGGTTATGTCAGGATCTCGTGACTCTGGTAAACCCCTTAAATTAAATCAGTTCTATTTTATCTCTCAAAATCCTTCTATCTGCATGGTTCCATTGATGTGAATTTTTGTGTGAAGAATGTTTGGTATTCCAGGTGTGACATTTCAAATTTTCAAGATTTTACTTCTAACCGAATTCAAGAATTTGTTACAATTCATTCGTCTTCATGCAAATATCTCACATCAAACTCAGGTTGGGAATGCGCATTTCTGATAGAGTCATGGAATTATGGAGTTGATTATCTCAAGGACTATATTTTCCTAAAGGAATCATGCTTATCGAATTCATCCCTTAATGGTCAGCTCCTGGGTCTTCTTGTGAATTTTATATTACAAATTTGTCCTCTCATCACACCATAAATATTCTTGAGTGATAATCAATGCAAAAGTTGTTACACGAATCGAGTTCTTTTCCCTTCACCATGTCCCAAATGGTCTCATGCATTTGTGGTCCTAGCATCCTTTGTAAAATCTTTTGATGAATACAATGCTTGTACAATTTGTTCGACAAGTTGCAAGAAGGTCGACTGTCATATTTGGCTCGCAAAGAACATGGTTCGATTGTTTAGAGCATTCATGAGATTGCTCAAATTGATTTTTCTTTATTTCTCGCAAACTGGGAATCTGATGCTTCAATTAGCTCATCTAATCATTTCTCTGTCTTTAGTTAGTCCTTCAGCTTATCATTTTCCCATTAGCACATCCAATGAAATTTGTTTCACACCCCTTGATCTTCATTGTTCAAAATATCTCTCTTCATATTTTTGTCAAGCAGGTGAGGCAAATGATGGTTATGGTAGGTCCTCACTGTCTTTTCATGAATGTTGAGTATGATCAGATATATTTTTCCTCACAAGATTCCCATTGTGATACCGCTTCTCTAATCGAAAATTCACCATTTTCAAGACTTCAGGTTTTTTAAGAGGGCCATCATGAATTTTATGATCCAATTGTTGAATGAGTGGAACAATCTTACCTAGAAAGCTTTGTAGCAAACAACAAGTTTTGATCTTTTCTCACGCTTGCTAAGGAGCTCAGTGGAGATGAAGACACATTTGGAAGAATCTTCCAAGGTTTGTTGAAAAATGGTATTCATCGAAAAGGTAAGCATGTGGATTGGATGAAAGTAGTGGTTGTGACACACCTTTCTGACTACAGGAAAGACCTTCCTTATCTTGTGCAAACTTTTCAAGTTTTTATGTTTTCTTTTACACATCAATTTTTATCTGTTTTAATTATTCATATCCTTTTGGATGCAAGTTGGTAAAAACTATGGTGTCTTCACTGGAAATTTCATTTTTTTCCCCAAGGAAAAATCGTAACTTTTCATTAATTTTATAAATTACATGTAGTAGATTCCTATGGCATATGTAGTCTGCTAGCCATAGCCTTCAAGTAAATAGAAAAAAATTGATGGCCGTAGCCATGCAAAAATATATAGTTCTGTACATAATTACCACACAGGTTATACTGATAAGTCACTAGAAATTTCATTATATGTGACCCCAACCTTTCACTGTTAGGTTAGGAGTAAGGTTAGCTGCATCCTAGTTTTCCCTTTCTTGCACTCATTCTGCACCCACTCCTTGTAGTCCGTCCCTGTCTTCTTATTCTAGTTCTACACCATGTTGGCTTTAGCCATTTCGTTCTCTTGTCTTCTCGTTTGTTTCCTAATTGTGTGTGTGTGTGTGTTTTTTTTTTCATCTTGTCGAGTTTATCCCTTTTGTTTTCATCATGCGAATAACTATTCTACCTAGACCTATTTTGGCTTCTTAGTATGTCTGTGGCCAAACTATAAAGAGTCTTGTGAAACTTCAACATTTGGATAGCCATTTTTCCGTCTTCCTTTTGCTGGTTACATCTTTTGGCCGATGAAGTTTTGATGGAAAATATGATCCATCCATGAGGAGAGTTTTGGTCCAACCATGAACCCACGTTTAGTGCAGAAACCTCACACCTATACTCAATTTTTCTGCTTTGGTGTTCTCAAGTTTATCCAACTAGTAGAAATGAAGAAGGGGAAAATCTAAAGGAGAAAACCTAAATCAAAGGTCTCTATATGCTTCTATGAAGGAATAACCCCTTCTTATCTCAATAAGAAGGGATACCTCTTTCGCCCCAAAATAAATAAGTGCACATGCATAGTTCTATTTAAATAAAAAAATAAAGGTGAAATAAGAGAAAGGCTTCCTATCCAGAGAGGTGAAGCAAGCAACTCTGTTGCGGTACTGTCCAGGATCGCTGGTAGCAGAGCAATGTTTATGTTCCTACGTGACTCCACCAGGATATTGTCCAAGCCTGCTGGTAGCAGAACAACACCAGAGATGAAAATGTATACTCTGAAAATCTTAAGCCTGCGAGCTACACTACCCTTCCCAATTCGAAACATTGCGATTATGCTGAATATTATGTTGTGTTCGATCGAGAAGGTATAGAAGGGACCATGGTTGTTTATCGGGTAAGTGGGAATGCCTAGGTAATCTCCATGATGAATCAATACTCCTTGAAGAACCAAGGCCCTGAATGGAAGGATTTAACCTAAACAGAGAATTTGGGTTCTACTAGTGTGTCACTTAGTGTTGTAGCAACTATAACATCCTCCAAAATTTTGGCCTACACACAAATTTTGGAGCATACTGTGGATCCTGTGATCAGTCGTTCCTTAGTAACTTATTAGTAAGCTGATGATTTCAAGCTCCCTTATTTAATCTCAAGATTCGTTCACGCTTTTATCTTTACAGATAAAGTGCCATCTTCGGGCATAGGAGTTATTGCTTGTCATGCAAAGGCAAGTTTTGGTTTTCTTCAAGGGGAAATCTATGCGAAAATGATTTTCTCACATCATATAGACATGTTTCGCACTCATTTCCAAAGTTTCATGCACTATTAGACAAGTGTCATCATTATCCTCACAAAGTCTATCGTTGAAGCCACACTTGTCGTAAGATGCCACAAAATTTGTTGCATTAAGCGAAGTATGTTTTCATATGTTCTGGATGATCTATGTTGTATCACTAAGTGTCCTCATCTATGATCTATGTTTTCACATCTGCAACCCTAAAGCTTTTTCCTTGCCTATTGGAACTGCGCAATGTGCAGAAAGCCCAACATCCCTCATCATCCAAAACTGCACAGAGGATACCTTTAGTGACCTTTCCTCAACCAGAGCTCACTGCCCTCAAGAATTGCACAAATTTTTCCTCCAAGCCTCTCTACTTCCCAATCCCCTTTGCCTCTGAAAATTGTGTATATTTTTCTTCTAGGGCCTCATCTTGCAACAACCCCTACCTGCTTGAACTATGCAATTCTGTCCCTTAGTGGGAACTGCAAAAAATTTCCCCCCATTGGGCACTGTGAGATTTTTTACCTCATAGTACAATCTTCAGTACTATCCCTCAGCCCAACCCAGTCACCAAGCCTTCCCCCGTGTTCTAATACCTATTCCGTCTCAGTGAATGGACTATCACACAACATCTTAAACTATAGTTTTATTAGACTGATGTCATCTTGCCATTAGTGGATTATGGATACAGGGATTCTACCAAGATATGGCAAGATGATTAAGAAGGATATGAATAAGGAGGACATGTTAGATGAAACTCAAGTAGCTGAGGAGAAAATATAATTATCAGATAAAGAGACAAAGGAACCTAGGGTGTGATAGAAGATCGGGACCACATGAAGACTCCATCTGATTCACAACCCTTTGGAGGGTATGTACGGAACACAAAGCACATATCATCAAGTTGAAATAGACCTCTTAGTGTAGTATGAATGATAGCTTATCATTTTCATTTCATTATGTCTTCAATGACATGTATGGTCGCAAACACTGAAAGTCATTCCACATGTTTTCTCTAAGTGTTTTTCTCCCTTTCGCTTGTTGGATCAACTGTCATCTCGTGGCATGTTTGACTGTTATGAAATGTTTACGAGCCTTATCTGGTGGTTTCGAAGGTCAATCTATATGTATATAAGTTTTACTAACCATGTAAACATCTGTCGCACTCATACGCAAATTCTTGAACAACCTCACAAGAGTGTCTTCACAGTCATCCTAAAGTCTATCGTAAGTGTCTTACTTGTCGCTTCTTGTCCTAAGATAGTCACTTAGAGGGTAATTCTTTGTTTGTTGTTCCAATGGTCTTTATTTTCTTGTCATTGAAGTATGCTAAGTGTGTGATCATATTTGAAGTTCATCATGAGTCCATCTCCCTCCCGTACTTAGCCATTTTTAGAAAAATCTTCCCGGCCGGGTAACTCAGCTTCACCGGGCCTTGTCTGAGTTGTGCACTACGTAGTCTCAATCCTCATTTATGTGACCTGGTTACTTGGAACTGTGTAGTGCACAGTGACCGTCCTCTAGGGTTTTGTCTCTGTGAAATTCCTGAATCCAGCAACCTTCCTCGATCCCTAGAATTGTGCACTTGTGCCTCCCAACTTACCTTGAACTATGCACTTCACACTTTCAATCCTCAAGCTTCTCCCTTGTCTACTCGAACCTCACAATGGACAGAGAATCCTACCTCCCTTGTCCTCCAGAAATATGAACATGTGTCCTCTATTGACCTTCGCTCAGCCGGAGCTCACTGCCCACAAGAACTACGTAGATTTGTCCTCCAACCCTCTCTTTTGACCAGTCCTCCTTGCTTATGGAAACTATGCATATATGTCTCCCTAGGGCCTCATCTCAAATCAACCATTCTTGATTTAACTGCGCAATCCTCAATCCCGGTAGCCACTGTGCAATTTTTCTCCCCAGTGAAGATTGTGCTCAAAAGTTCCTCAGTCAAGCCTTAGCTGTGCTCTGTGCAGTCTCAATTGCCAAGCTCTCTCCCTGCCAACTGGAAATGTGTAATGAACAGTCATTGAGCCCTGCCTACTAGCCTGTGACTTGTCCTAAGCCCAGTTCATGGATAATAATGCACCATATTAGAGTAGGGAGTTTACAGATTGATCTCATCTCGTCTTGAGTGAATTGAAGGAACATGCACACTATCTAGTCATCGCGAGATGATGAAGAAGGATAACAAGGAGGGAAGCATGACTAAAGACTCATTTGTAGCTGAAAGAAATGGGACACAAGTTTGCAACCACCTTCTAAGACCGAAGATCATTAAAGACCCCATATCATCAAGCTATGCGGAGGAGAGGAGAAAGTATATCAAAGAACACATCTAGTAGTCAACAACAATAGTGACTTGACATTTCCATATCATTAAGTTAGTCTATGTCAGCAATGTCATCTCAAGTCGTGCCATGAGTTATCATATGCCGCATCACTATTGTGGGCCATGGATATTGTAAATAAAATGTATTGTAAAGTGAAAGTCCAATAGACACATAAGAATATGATGAGTCATGGAAGTTGAAAAGTCATAGGAAGTTAAACAATCATGAGGGTAGTTAAAGAGTCACAAGGGGGAGGCATCACTCATGGTTATATATACCCCCTCATTATATGAACAAGGGAATTTTCACCTTGGCTCATCCCACAAGGCATTAGAGAGACCAGCTACTTCATTGAGGAGCACGGAGTGGCTCTAATGTCCCACTTATAGAGCTAGTGATGTACAATGTAAATATGTGTCTTGGAACTTTTTCTTAATAACATAATCCTTTTAAGGCCAACACTTTCTTCATGCATGGACTGTGAATGTTTGTAAGACTATTATGTGGACGTTTGTATTTCATGTTTTCTTTCACATGTACTAAGATAGTTGAAATATTTCGGTTATTTTAGTACTTATCTTATTGAGAATGTGCTATAATGGTTGTTATCGTTGTCCCATCCTTGTGGACTATTCTGCAGGATGCTAGACATATCTTTTATTGTTTATTGGTTATCATGACTGTCACATACACTATGGGCTCTTCCACTGGATGTTAGATGGATCTTCCCTTGTTCATTGGTTTTAATGATTGTCTTATTTTTTGTGGACTATTCCACTGGATGTTAGATAGTTCCTTCTAGTTTGTGTGTGTCTCTTCTTCGGTGGTACTATTACCTCCGTCTTAGAGGATCGCTTTTCTCTCCCCTTTGAAGTAAAAGAACCTAGAAATAGTTGTGTTTCACACTCACCAGGCACACTCACCTTTATTTTCGAAGATACCATTGCATCACTCTCTTGTGCTAAAAGCTAGAGCCAAGGCACTTATTTAAGGATTTTGCAACCGGGCCTTTATACCGGATGGGACTCCTACACAAAATGGTGTGAGGTCTGATTGGGACTTCATACTAGGGGGATCCCCTTGGTTGAAATATTTCCATCACTGTCAACAACACGGTCTTCAACTGATCGGTAGGAGCTATCAAGATCTAATTATATCATGAGAAACCACCCAGGAAGGATAACATCTCAGAACCTGAGATCCATTGAAGGATTGTTCCATTTAAAGAACTAGATAGTGGTCCTTTTGAGAGTCTTGATTTAAAGTTCTAAAGTCTATGTAATGTCAGCTATCATCGCTTTTCTTCCTAATAGGGACTAGATTAGAGACCCACTATGTATGTCCTACTGGAAAATAATTTTAGTTGCTAGGAGTTTATTAAGCTCTCGTTTTACCGCTGAATCAAGATTTGGATGCATTTTCCTAAGCTTCTATTGAAAATGCTTAGTCTAGGGTTTTATAAGAATAGTGTGTTGCATAATATTTGGTTCAAAAGTCTTGAGATCACCATATGTCAAATAAATTACATATTTGTGATTCTTGAACGAGTTGATGAAATCAACTCTTTCTTTTGGTGAATAATTGACTCCTAAATTGACAAAATTATGGTTTTCTTTGGTCCCCAGGTTTATGACTTCAGTTGACATGACATAGCTATTATTTTTACCATTTAATTTTTTGAAACTATCATGCAAGTCATTAATATGTTCTAATATCACAACAGATCTAGGGATCGATTTTACCATCTTGAGAAGCTCATCAAATGATTGTTGTTTTCTATTATGCAAAAAGTCTTATAGGTTTTGTTCATGTTTGACCTCATCAATAATTGAATCATTGAATGTGCCTTCCATATATAGAAAATAGATTATCTGCTTGTCATCATTAAACACATACCAATTAGTAAGGGTGTCTGCTATGTAAGGTCTAAAATGTAATTCAACAAAGAATGCATTAGGCCCAAAAATTTTAGTAGGAATTAATCTTGACGTAACATTAGCTTATATATTTGCTTTCTAATTTACACTTCTAGGTATAGATTCAATATTAAAAGCTAAAAAATTTGACATCAAATCCCATAACTCAAATTGATAAGCCTGTTATCACTCAGATTTTCCCTTAGAAGTTATCAAAAGAAGGGACACTACGAGGTAACTACAACCAATCTTTTAAGTACAGAATCTAGCCAGTCTGCACTTAGAGAGGGCTCTCTCTTTATGATTTAGCTTTGTTTTATGGGATATTAGGCTAGTTATGAAATCTTGTAGGGGATTTTGGTTGGGTGGTGAAATTCTGGTAACGGATGGATTAAACAAGGCCTTCAAGCCATTGGGCTATGGAGTCAAATTGAATGATGGCTCAACTAGATCAGATCAAATTACTAAATAGAAAACTCACAGGGCAAGGTAGTAAAACAAAAGGCAAATACCAAGTTCAGACGGATGGATGAAATGGTAATAAACAGGGAGAAAGGGAAATGAAGAATCCTTTAACCGGGTTTAACATGCCGAATAAAGGGTACTCATTAACAAGGAGCAATTAAGTATTCTTTGTTAAATGGGTCACTGTGATAAACTACGAAAGCAAGGGAGCATTTAAGAATTCCCTAACTATGATAGTCTAGAAGAAAACATTAAGAAATATAAACCTTTTAAAATAGATTGCAGCAAAGCAACATCTGAGATATCATTATTTCATTTATCATTCAGATTTCATGAAAACACATGATTATTAATTATTAATAAACAGAAGGGAAACAGTAAAACGCAAGAGATATAGAATACTTATTTGATTTCTGTTTGACAAAAGTATCCTGTAAACTGCCTTAGCTTTATTCCTTGATCCAGCAAGCCATACAAATGTTGGTACAATAGCACTTCAATTCCAGAAGAAAATGTCTATAGAAATGTTGTAGAATCCACCCCTAATACTTCGAATACAGAAGTATTTATACAAAATTTACATCAAAATATCTCATAACTAAATGAGATTTATTCTAGGAAAATAAAATATCTATTTACACAAATATAGAGACAGATGGTCTCGAATATAGTGACAAATAATGAACTGATTTTTGTTGTCCCTGTTTTTGTTGAAGGAGCTGGAGGCATGCTCTACAAATCTGCATCTTGTTGTTGCCCTAGTAACTCTGTGCTAGACATCTAATTTGATCTTTTTAACTGATACTCTTTCACCTGTAACTGATACTCTTTACCTATTTACCAGCATTCATCCTTTTTACCAAAATTTAATGTGGTAAATATTTTTATTTGCCTCACTTTTGTCATGGTAATTTATAGGATGTTAGTCATGTTGGTCCACCAATCATCCTTTGGTATATTCATCCTTGTCAATTTCCTGTAAATTTCATCAGCCTCAGTATATTTCACAAAATTAGGCTGGACTGTGAATAAGTGCTTTACTTCATGTTCAATAAATAAGAGGTTCTCTAAACCATCATAAAGCACTTTTCCTATGGGTAGTGCATTTTCTGAGGATGAACTAGCTTGACTTTCAGCTTGCTGATGTAATTTGTTAATGTAGTCTATCTAAACCATTAGCTTATCATTGATAACTAAAGGGCTTGGGAGTCCCTTACTCCTTAAGATGTCAAACTTTCTCATAAACTCATCTATATCTTCCTGCATACTTTGACATCTTCGCTCCAAGCCTTGGATTAAGTTCCTTTTGGTCAATACTTTCTTTATTTTGAGGATGGTAGCAGTCCTATCCTCAATGTCCAGTTGCTCCAACTGTTGCTTGTTTTTACTGTTCAGAAAATTTATTAACTGGATTGCCTCTTCAGGTTTTCTACCCAGCTCTTCTCTGGTCTTCTGAATTTCTTCAAGAGCAGGCTTTACTAAATCAATCTGTTCAAAAATAATTTGAATGGATGACCAAATATCATTGATGGAATCAATGATATTGGTCCACAATATCTTCCTAATGTCTGTCAAAGGGTTTTCAAATGTCAGATCCTTCTCCAATGCTTTAATTTGTTGGGCCATGCCTTTGTTTTTTCTCATCTCTTCTGCATAATTGATCTTTGACATATCATATTTCTGCTACAAAGTAGTGAATTTCTCTTTTACTTTCTACAGCTCTGTTACTTGGAGTTTCATTTCCTCCATTGACTTAATCAAGTCCTCTATGCTATGTGTTGGCGTACCTGCCTGTGTTGTACCTGTTGCTTCTATGGGTGCAACTGTTGCTAAAGGAATGTTTGGTGCTAAAACAGTTGCCATTATGGAAGGGACTACTATTGAAACTATTGGCACTACAGTTTGAGGCTGTGTGGTCGACTCACTTTACATTGACTACACTACTTTCTCTAATTCCTACTCTGTTTCCTTCAATTGCTCATTTAACTTAAGGACCAAGTCCATAAGTTCTTCTTCATTTTTCTTCTCTATCACTTCAGCAGTCTGAGGGTGAATGAGAGGTGGCAACTTCAACTGTTTTCTAAGTGCAGCTATGTCTTCATTATTTTTCTTAATTAAGATTTCTCCTGCCTTAACATCTTTTGGGTCATGACCCAACTCAATTACTAAATCTTCCAGTGATTTTACTCTGTTATCTTTTGCTTGTGAGGAGGCTTTATCCAGTTGCAATTGGGTTGTAGTGTTGCTCAATGAATTTAGTAGTCTATGAGCCATCATTGCTTTGCTAGTCAGTGTTGAATATACCATCTCACCCGTTTTCTTATGTAGTTCAATCTGATCGATAGGGTGGATGTCTTTAGCCATGACTTCAACATCAGTTTTGAGATAATTTGCCAAGGATTTTCGCTGCAACATTGTGGGCTTCAGGAAACACATTTGCATTTTGCCCTCTTTGATGTCAAAGGCTGACATCAGTCTGGTCTGGTTTGTGGGGGCCATATTTAAGTACTGAGCATAGGCTTGGGCCTTCAGCTACTCATTCTTTGCCTTGATCTCTTTAAAATTCCCCTTTATATCTATAATCTTCTCAGAAGAAGACCTGAAGGATGACACTTCTGTGCTGGGTTGTTTTTCTAGCTCTCGCCTTTGTGAACTTAAGAGTGCCCTACCTATTGGGAATGTGTGTAAACTATCTATCCCTTCCTTTCTCAAGCTCTTTGTAGTTTCTCCAATGAATTCCTCCTTTGAATATGGACTCATCCTTTGCCTCTTAGCAAAGGGTTGATATGTGGGTATTCTTGGAGGGGTAACTACTTCCCTGTCTCTTTTCAAGTTCCTTTCCTCATTCAGAGGAGTCTGTAGCACTGGAGGATTTCCCATATTGGTCTGAGTTGGATGGGGCTGTGGTGGATCTAACTCTACAGATATTTCAGGTTGCTCTGATTTCTCTGGCTGTTTTGATATAGATGGACTTGTTTCCTGAGTTTGCCTCTGTGAAGGCTCTGCTGTGAGAGCACTAGATTCCTGGGCTGGCCTTTGGGAAGACTCTGCATGCACCTGTACAAAGGAGTCCAGGTCAAGTCTCTTCTCCAAATCTTTCATCACATTTTCAACTTCAACTTTATCACTATCTTGTTCTACCAATGTCCCTTCCCTCCATTCATTTAAATTGGCATATTGTTCTATTTCGGGAATACTGTGATGGATGTAGGGTGATAACTTGTGTTTTATCATTCTATCACAGATGAAATTGTGAGGATCATATGTCCAAGAAAATCTCTTCTTTAAATGCATCTTCTTCTCTATGATTTCTTCTACTTCTTGCCCTGCTTTTCTGTTGTTGCACACAAATGGACCTAAGTGGTCTTTGATCCTCAGCTGGGATTTCTTCTTTGCTTTCATGAAATGGATTTGATCAGAGTTGATTATTTTCCTGTAGTACTCCAGGGCAAATAATCTCATGGGGACATACTTGGGCAATTTGTAGGGAGGCAGTTCACACCCATAGATTCTGATCTCAGTATGATTCTGGTATAAGTACCAGTCACCTCTCCTATACAACTTTGACAACTGAAGGATTCTTTTGATATCATCACTGATTCTAACGGGAGAACTTCCTGTCAACATGGTAGTTATAGGATCGACAAACTGATCAATGAAATCAATACATGAATAGGGAGAAGAGGATGAGTAGTGAAAAAGGTCCAGAAGATGACTGACCTAGGGTTACCTTTTGTATCAAGCTTATGCCAGAGAAAGGGAATTTGTCAGTTTGATAGTAAAGGAAGAGATGATATAGGACTGCAGAATACTTGAACACTCTCTCATTTTCTAATCTCATGAACTGATCATGGATTTTGTCAGCTATGAATGTTGCATAGTCATATTTGGCAACAGGAGGCTAACCAGGGGTGAAGATACTCAAGAAAACTAGGGTCAATTCATCAACAAACTCACTAGTATTGAAACCCATAATGGTAGCAATCATATTAACAATATCTTTGCCTATATCAGTGAAGAAACATGTTAGGTAGGGATGGGGATCTTTGGGTATATGATCCTTATCCATGAAAGTATGGAAAATATGGTTGAGCTCAGAACTAGACATTTTGGTGGATTTTTCTAGTAATTCTCCAATGGAAATGGGGGTGAGGTTTTGACCGGGCTGAAGCTGTAACATTTTGTTAATAGAATCAACAGTAATGGTAAACAGGACTGACTGGTCGGGGTACATTATGGCTCTGAGGCTAGGGTTATAGTTGGCCTAGCATTGGTGGATAATGTCTAGGAAGATGTGCACAAAAGGGAATAGGTACTTTGGGAGATTTGGTTCCCAGAGTCCTATGGGATCCAAATTGTTCATATGATTGTCTCAACATCGACAATATACTTTTAGGGGGCATTTATCAGGTTCAAGGTCCTTTATTTGGAAGCCTTTATCTACTAAGGGAAGGTAATCCAAGTCTTTATGGGGAGCATTGACTAGAGGTACATTGAGGGCCACGGGGGTTTCCATACTAGTTCTTGTGTTTTTAGGTACGAAGCTGGGATTTTTAATGAAATTGTCTAAAAACAGAGGTACCTGGGAAGTTCAACAACTCAATTATACTGAAAAAGTTTGGACTTTAAAGCAATTTCAGGGGAAGTGCAACATTTAACAGGGTTTCTGGGAGAAAATATGGTAAATACTTGTTTTGGGCGACTGGCTGTGATGTTCACGTTCGCAGGATGCACATAGTGGTCTGGACAGCGTTGAAAGGCAACGTTCAATGTAGTTTTTCAGTTGGGGGACAAGCTGGAAGATTTTGGATGTGCTGCGTGCATGCATGGAATTTCTCTGGTAAAGGACAAAGAATAGCTTTCATTTGTTTTTTTATGCAAAGTCAATTTTTTGGCGCGTTTAGCGACAAGGATAGGTGGAGTCAACTTAGTGATGTGACGTTTTGTCGTTTGTGGGAGGCGGTAAGTGGGTTTCATCGCACCGCTTATGGGAGGTAGGTGGTATTGAGGGGGAGTCGCGTGATTCCACTTATCAACTGACACGTAGCATCGGCGCTTTTGGGAAACCCGCTCATATCGCACGCATAACGTTCGACCAAAAGGCCCGCGCGATATGAGCGGTGGCCGTCGGATCTGAGAGATCCGATATGATGGTGGTCGGGGATTGGGAAGTGATTGGTGTTTAATGGAGGGGGCTCGACATTAATCAAAAGCTTTTAATTACATCAGGGGTAATGTGATTGGTCAAAAAGTTATTAATTAATCGTGAGGATTAATTAATCCTTTATTTAGCATGGTGGGGGTCGGGGTTCTTAATTAGTCACAAGTTGACTAATTAATCCCATTACCAAATGTTATTAAGGCTATATTGCAACCATGGAGCGGGATATAGAATTTATTGGGTTTGTAATAATAATACGGGTAAGGAGTAGTTTATTTTCGGGAGTTAAATAATAATATTAATTAGCGGTTAAAATGATTTTTCAAGATATGAATGCGTGCTAAGTTAAAATGTTTCTAAAAGCATTTTCATCATACACATTTAAGACTTAGGCTAAGTGAATATGAGGTTTTATATGGAGAATGTTTTAATTTTCCTAAGTAAAATAGGATTTTACTTAGGAAAAGCTTTATAAAGGGAATGAGTGACTTTATGAAGGGGTAATTGTTGATGAAGGGGATTTAACTACTTTAGGTATTCCAAATCATTGGGCCGAGGGTCCTGTTCATCCAAAAGTCAGAGAAATGCTCTAAGCCCCTCTAACTTGTTATAGGTACCTTTGGCACTTAGGGGAAATTAGTGAATTTTTAGGGAAAAATGGAGTAAGGAAGTTAATTAATTTGACTTTGTTTCCTTGATGTGCTGTCTCCATTGTGAGTTGTGCTTTGTCCCAGTGATGAAAGCAAAAGATTTAAGCATAAAACTTAACCATTCACCACACATTTATTCTCCAACTATCATCTACTTACCCTACCTACTTTATCCTAGCATTTTCACTTTTTTTATTAGGGTGCACTTAGATTGGCAAACCCTTTTCAAACTTTCTTTTATTTTACATATGGATACCTATCTAAATCTAACCTTGTTACATTCAAGGGCTCAGATTAAACTATTGAGCTCCTTTTTTCACTCTACCTATCTACTTATCTGCCAAGATTAAACTGTTTGGTCAGATCTTTATTCTTTATATCTAAAAGATGAAATTGAAACCATGGAATAACCAAGATTAAACTATTTGGTTACCATGGATTGTGGCATAGGTAACAAGTTGCACAGAATCTTTATTATGAATGAAGTAAATAGTAGTGGAATTTTGGGCTTGCACACTTTCATGGTCTTTTTTTTTGGGGTTCATTTTCTTTCATTTTTTCGACCTTTTCTTTATTCTTTTTACCCTTTGATTTTTCTTTTAGGTTATACTCTCTTTACATTTTTTAATTTTTTGATTTTTTACAAATATGGAAAACCTTGGCAACAAGTAAAGGTATGAACATATTTCAAAGTTAAACCAAGTCAATCATGATATATGACACCTATTGGTATAGGGGCATAATAGTGGCTCCACTTGGGGATGGCTTTCCCTGGTGGAAAGTCAAGAACAGTAGGTCAGTGGCCTCTGAATGACTTTGACTGTGCTCTGCAATCTTCCTTTTGACTGATGCTTTATTTGTATGTATGATAGTAATATTTCTTAAGCTTAGGGCCTTCTCTTCGGGCTTCAATTCCACAATCTTACCATCCAATCAACACTGGACATTACAAAGGATATAGTATGTACAGTTAGGAACATAGAAATATTAGTAGCTAGGATCAAAGTAATGCTTTAACATTCGACCATTGACTGGTCCTCCTTCCACTTCTGTACCATCTAAATCTTTAAGAAAATATGCATTGTTTCCTCTGAAAGCATATATGATATATGGTCCTTTCCAAAAGAATTCAAACTTCCCATGTTTTCCTTTGTCCTCTCTTCTTGAATCCCATCTCAACACTTTATCTCCCAGATAGAAGTTGTCTACTTTGGTCCTTCTGTCAAATATCTTCTTGAGTTTCTCCTGCAGCACTTGGGATCTTTGGTACACCTCCTCCCTGGTCTGCTGTAAATGAATGGTCTGGTTAATTCTTCTTTGTATATAATTTGGTTCCACTTGAGCTTCTTGGAGTATTTTCATCACAGGAACCCCTAAAGATGAAGGAAAAACTGCCTCCATACCATATACTAGCTCATAGGGACTGGTTCCAATGGACTTCTTAGTAGTAAGCCTATCTGGCCACAAAGCATTGGTCAACTTCTTATTCCAAGTTTTCTTATTTTCTTCCAACAATTTTTTGATAATATTGATGAGACTTTTATTAGAAGATTCTACAAGTCCATTCCCTTGAGGATAGTAAGCTATGGAATGACCAAGTGTTATGTGATATTTGTGACAGAAGGCAATTATTTTCTTTGACTTGAAGGCTGTAGCATTATCAGTAATGATTTTAGTGGGACAACCAAATCTGGACAAAATATTGGCCTCTGGAAATCCTATAAGGACAGTGTCTGTGGCTTGTCTAGAGGGAATGGCTTCTATCCATTTAGTAAAGTAGTCAGTTGCAGTAAGTATCCATTTGTATTGACCAGAAGAGGGTGGATGAATTTCTCCAATGAAGTCAAGACCCCATTGTTGAAAAGGCTTCTCGTTGAAAATAGGTTTCAACGGTAAAGGTAACAATTTTCTTTTGCCTTCAAAGATTTGACATTTATGGCAAGAAGTTACAAATTTCTTCACATCTGCAAACAAGGTTGGCCAATAGAATCCAACCCTTAGGATTTTTTCAGTAGTAGACTTCCAATAGAGATGTCCACCACAGTCCCCTACATGAAATTCTTGGAGAGCCTTGTTAGCTTCTTCTTTTAATAAACAATTTAACAAAATTCCTTCATGATTTTTCCAAAACAGAGTATTTTCTAAGATGCAAAGCTTTGAAGCTTTCATTTTCAAAAACCTATTCTTTGTTCTGGATAACCCTGGAGGAGCCTGCAGGTT
Source organism: Pinus taeda (assembly GCA_000404065.3). Taxonomy (NCBI): domain Eukaryota; kingdom Viridiplantae; phylum Streptophyta; class Pinopsida; order Pinales; family Pinaceae; genus Pinus; species Pinus taeda. The sequence continues at coordinate 77,869 of APFE030728833.1, forward strand.
TTGTAAAACATAAATTATATTAGCATACCAGGGTGAATCTAAAAAGGCCTGCCTGATCTGTGGAGTCACCATCTCCTGCTCGTTATCGAGCTTCGCAATGACATTTATGTCCGAGGCTTGGCAAGTAGTTTCTGCCATGAGTTTGGCCAATCCCTGACCTTTAATTAGCTTAATGGGTTTTATCTCTAAATCATATTCTAAGATAGTAGCTATCCATTTTCCTCTTTTTCCATCAACTCCATCCTGAGTTAGGATGTCTTTGACTACTGCATTAGGAATGTAAGCTATTACATGAGAATACAAAATATAGACCCTGAAATCTTTAAGAGCCTTTACCAATGCAAAAGCTTGTTTCTCCATTATTTTGTATTTTAACGATGCATCTCTAAGAGCTTTAGTAAAAAATGCTATGGTTTTTTCACATTCTTGATCATCTTTTTGTAGTAAAACTGCAGCTATGGTGTGTTTTGATGCAAAAGAAAAAATGATGAAGTCTCTATCAAACTGTGGGCTCGTGAGGACTGGTGTTCTTGTCAAAGTTATTTTAATTTCTTCAAATGATTGTTTAGCCTCAATTGTCCAATTAATGGTTGAATCCTTCTTTAACATGTTATTTAATGATCTAATGAGTTTAGCTAAGTTAGAGATAAACCTCCTTAAAAAATTAATCTTTCCTAAAAATGCCTATAACTCTTTAATGTTTCTGGGATAGGGAATTTGTAAAATAGCTTCAATCCTGGAGGGTTCAATTCGGATGCCATCCTTAGAAATGATGTGACCTAATAGTTTTCCTTCCTCCAATCTGAATAAAGACTTCTTTGGATTCAAAGAAATACCATATTTTTTGCACTTTAAAAAGACTTGCCTGAGATGCTCCAAGTGCTACTGATCTAATTTAGAAAAAACAGTGAGATCATCAAGATATATAACAAGAAAATCATGAATTTCTTTTGCAAAGGAAATGTTCATTGCTCTTTGAAAAGTTGCTCCTGCATTTTTTAGTCCAAAGAGCATTTTAATGTACATGAAGGTACCCCATAGTGTTGTAAATGTTGTTTTCTCTTGGTTATCAGGATGAACTAGGATTTGGTTATAACCTGAAAACCCATCTAAAAGTGAGATTCTAGAAGAGCCAACTACCCTTTGCAGTATATGGTTCATTTTGGGTAAAGGATAGTTATCTTTCAGAGAGACCTTGTTCACATTTCTTAGGTCAACACATAATCTTATTTCACCCGTTTTCTTTCTAGTAGGTACCAGATTAGATACCCATTATGAGAATCTAATAGGGGCAATAATCCCTGCTTCATACATGTGTTTGATTTCTTTCTCAATTGATGGTAATAGCACAGGGTTAATTCTTCTGAATTTTTGTTTAAAGAGATTTTTATTTTCTTTCAGAGGTATAGTGTGCTGAATGATAGAGGTTCATAGGATTTCAAATCTTTATAACTCCAGGCAAAGACATCCTCGAATTCCCTCATAAGTTCAATATACTTTAGCTTCTGATCAGGAGGTAAATATTTTTACAATTTTATCAATTTGGGATTATCTTGTGTTCCTAGGTTATACTCCTCAATATCTGCATTTAATGGCTCCATTTTAGGTTTCTTGGGAATGTCATTAGAGTCAAACAAATCTTCTAGAGGAGTCAATCCTTTGGGTAAATGATTGTCCTTTAGGTTTATAACCTTTGTTTCTTCTTCAATTATTTCATCTAGGTCCATTTGTTTTAGGTCTTGAATTTCTTTTTGTGTGAATTTGGTAGGGTGAAGCATATTTATTGAATTCTCTTCCGAAATGTTAATTTCTACCTCATTTATTTGATTAGAACTAGTAACTGTCTCAACATCTATTTTGAGGTTAGAAAATTCCTCATCTAAAGTTAAAAAATTATTAATTTGCTTATCACTATCAAAAACCTGCTAGTTCTTAAAATTATCAGGGATGGCTGGTCTGTGCCTAATCTCAGCAGTATACTGATGATTAGGTTGAAAAGGTAATTTGCAGGTGCTGGCAAACATGGCCAGACTGTGGGCTTGCATGTTGTGTTTTCTAAGAATAGCTGCAAGATGGGTTTCCAAAAAAGTGTTGAGCATTTCTATGACTGCTCCTCTATAATATCCTAGTCTAGGATCCCTAGTTGAATAAGTTCCTTTAATCTGTTTAACTATTAATTCTGAATCTCCCATGATGGACACCCTTATAGCTCCTAATCTTTTAACAAGTTTAAGACCTAACAAGAGATCTTCATATTCTGCCATATTATTAGTGCATCTAAAATTTAATCTGTAGGCATGGCCTTCATCATGATCATTTTCTAAATTGTACACCCAAACTCCTACTCCTGCTCCTAGTTTATTTACCGAGCCATCAAACTCTAAATGCCAAAGGATTTCATGTTCATAATTTGTATCTAGGATAGTGGGAGCTTGTTTAACCATGGCATTTGGGTTTTCATTGTCATCTGATTTTTCTTTGTTATTTGATATTTCCTTAATATGAACAATTGATTTTTCTTTTTCAATTTCTTTAGGTTCTGCTGCTAAAACATCTAAAGTATTTGAAGGACTAACTTCTGCATTGTAAAGAATGAAAGAATCCATATCAGAGTGTACTGAGTAGATGGGGAAATTTTGGGGTTTTTCCTGACTACTTACTACATATTTCATCAATGTTTCTCTGTATGGTTTCTTGGGTTGTCCAAAAACCGATATAGTGGCATATGACATATCCAGTTGGAGAGATCCCTGAAGCTTAGCACCCCAGGATCTGGACAACAACATGCCATATTTGGGTGGTATATCTACTACCACTATGTCCATTAAAATTGTTTTTGTAGGGTATTGAACCAATGAAACAAACAAGTATTTTATCAATCCTAAACATCTCACTTGACTGGAGTCAAAAGAAAACAAATCTTTGTATGGTCTAGTGATGTCTAGGTCTAGCTTTTCCATGACAGACTTGGGCATGAGATTATGAGATGCACCAGAGTCGAACATAACATTGTGTAGAATCTTATCATGTATGTTTAGGCTAACATAGAAGGGAGGAATTCCTCCTTCCAATGGTTTCCCATTCACCTCTAGGCCAAAGATTAACTTGGGTTGATCATCAAAAAGATTAATTGAGTCTTCAGTTCCAGTAATTTTCAGTGATCTATTGATTTGAGTTCGGTAGGCATCATGTTTGGCTAATTAAAATAATGGGACAAATTTTTTTAGCTTGCCTACTTCTGTCTCCAGATTAAAGGGTTTTTCTTTTTGAGCTTTTGGATTTCATGCAGCAGTGTTTTCTCTGTTTTCTGTGTTTTCTATGTCTTTCTCCTTTTCAGGATTAGAGTCATGATTTGTTGATTCTCCTAGATCAACCTTTGGAGGTTCTTCCACAGTTTCCTTGGAAGGAAGGGAAGTGGAAGGTTGTTCATTATTTGGTTTATTATCAGAGATATCTTCAATTAGTGGGTCAGAAGGATTAGTGTTTGGTCTAGAAAGAATTTGCAAAGGTTTGGTTACTATCTTACCTTTTTTGGGCTGATTTGGGGCTGTTTTCTTGTTTGTTTTAGGGACATCAATTCTCCTACCTCTTAGATTGTATTTCTTGTGTACATCAAAGATGGCTGAGTCATATCCTTGCCTAAAATCGAAGGATTCTCCTGATTGGGTTTGGAACTGTTTAAGTATGTGGGCCTCTTGATCATCTTGGGATAGGAAAATTTCTCCTTCATCATCAAGCCCCATCAAATTGATTTGAGTATCTTCTTTTGGGCCTTCAGAGTGAGAAGCTTCTGCATAGTTCTCCTGGAAAGGGGGTCTAATGTTTTGGTCAGGACTATTCTTTCTAGTGTTCTGGTTTTGATTTTTCCTAAAATTAGAATTTCTCCCTGCATTAGCTTGCTGGCTATCCCAAGGAGATTTCTTTTCAATTATCTCCACTCTGTCTCCTAGTCTATCCATTCCTTTAATTATGGCATCTAGCTTTTGTTCGAAGGGTGAGATTTCTTCTTTTAATGGTATCCTCATTTCACTCCTGGCCTTGGATCTTTTGGATAGCAGGTTGGTTTTAACACTGACTGTCGTGCTTTGCATATCTTCCAAAGTAGGGGGGTTTCGTTCTCTCAGCTGGAACGCCACATCAGAATCAAATCCATCTGGGAATTTGATTAAGGCTAAACCAGGTGGGGGCCTAAGATCTAGTGGAATGGCACTATACACACTGTTAAATCTAGTGCAATAGTCCTGGACAGTTTCATGGGGTCCTCTTCTTAGGTTCTCGTATTTAAATAAAATCTGAAGGGGGTCTTTCCTTTTCTCCCACCTTTTCAAGAATTGTTAGTAGAGAGTTCTTAGGCTATCTACACTATTGGGTGTTAAGGCTCTGCACCAGGTTCTAACTTCCCCAGATAAACTTTAAACAAATATTCTCGTTTGCAAATTAGCAGTATCTATTTCATAAATTTCAAAATAATCAGTCATCTTCTTGGTGTGTTGCTGGGTTGTATACGTTCCAGTGCCATCAAAAGTAGTAATCTTACTTTGGTAGTCCTAGGGCATGGCACCTAAATTGGCTGGTAGTACCAAGGGAGCATATCTATTAGCCATCGTCGTTGGTAGTGGTGAAACAAAGGCTGGAGTTGGGGTAACAGTGGATGTTTTAGTTGTGGATGGAGAGCTTGGAGTAATGGTCAAATGTGGAGTGGTTTGAGGTTGAGAGAGATGAGGGAATGATGATGAGCTTGCAGAAACAGAAGTGACTATAGAAGAATTAGGGGTTCCTTCAGTGGTAAGATCAGATTGAGGTGAGTTTTACAAATTTCTATCAATTAACAAATTAGCTCTTTGAACTTCGATTTCTCTGATGAACTCTAGGTCTTGGACTAGGTCTATTAATTCAGAATCAGATGAAGTTCAAAACAAAGAGGTTTCAAAGTACTCGTCAGAGGGAAGGTTTTCTAGGAACAACCACTCAACAAGACAAGATTGAGATCTAAATATGGGTCAAGGGCTAACAGAACTTTCTTGTCTTCTAAGAATTCTGGGGATCAAATTGGGGTTCTCAAACACAGGCTGTGGATTGGGATCAGGATTAGCCCTAGTGTATCGAGTTCTTTCTGAAGCCAGATTTCAGGGCTTTTGTTTTGCAATTTCTTATAAAGACATCAAAATAACTTCTATGAATTCTTTAAGATGCATGTAATCAAACTTTGTGTTTCTTAAAGATTTGTTTTGACTGAGGAATTGTTCCGTCCCCAGTGGAGTCGCCACTATGTTATCAATCAGATTTTCCCTTAGAAGTTATCAAGAAGGGACACTCCGAGGTAACTACAAACCAATATTTTAAGTACAGAATCTAGCCAATTTGTACTCAGAGAGGGCTCTCTCTTTATGATTTAGCTTTGTTTTATGTGATATTAGGCTAGTTATGAAAGCTTGTAGGGGATTTTGGTTGGGTGGTGAAATTATGGTAATAGATGGATCAAACAAGGCCTTCAAGCAATTGAGCTATGGATTCAAATCGAATGATGGCTCAATTGGATCAGATCAAATTACTAAAGGGAAAACTCACAGGGCAAGGTAGTAAAACAAAAGGCAAATACCAAGTTCAGACGAATGGATGAAGTGGTAATAAATAGGGAGAAAGGGCAATGAAGAATCCTTTAACCGAGTTTAATATGCAGAATAGAGGGTACTCATTAACAAGGAGCAATTAAGTATTCTTTGTTAAATGGGTCACTGTGATAAACTATGAAAGCAAGGGAGCATTTAAGAATTCCCTAACTATGATAGTCTAGAAGAAAACATTAAGAAAGATAAACCTTTTAAAATAGATTTCAGCAAAGCAACTTCTGAGATATCATTATTTCATTTATCATTCAAATTTCATGAAAACACATGTGATTATTAATAAACATAAGGGAAACAGTAAAACACAAGAGATATAGAATACTTATTTGATTTCTGTTTGACACAAGTATCCTGTAAACTGTCTTAGCTTTATTCCTTGATCCAGCAAGCCATACAAATGTTGGTACAATAGCACTTCAATTCCAGAAGAAAATGTCTATAGAAATGTTGTAGAATCCACCCCTAATACTTCGAATAAAGAAGTATTTATACAAAATTTACATCAAAATATCTCATAACTAAATGAGATTTATTCTAGGAAAATAAAATATCTATTTACGCAAATATAGAGACAGATGGTTTCGAATATAATGACAGATAATGAACTGATTTTTGTTGTCCCTATTTTTGTTGAAGGAGCCGGAGGCATGCTCTACAAATCTGCATCTTGCTATTGCCCTAGTAACTCTGAGCTGGACATCTGATTTGATCTTTTTAACCGATACTCTTTCACCTGTAACTGATACTCTTTACCTATTTACCAGCATTAATCCTTTTTACCAAAATTTACTGTGGTAAATATTTTTATTTGCCTCACTTTTGTCATGGTGATTTATCGGATGTTAGTCATGTTGGTCCACCAATCATCCTTTGGTATATTCAACCTTGTCAATTTCTTGTAAATTTCATCAGCCTCAATATATTTCACAAAATTAGGCTGGACTGTGAATAAGTGCTTTACTTCATGTTCAATAAAGAAGAGGTTCTCTAAACCATCATAAAGCACTTTTCCTGTGGGTAGTGCCTTTTCTGAGGATGAACTAGCTTGACTTTCAGCTTGCTGATGTAATTTGTTAATGTAGTCTATCTGAACCATTAGCTTATCATTGATGACTAAAGGGCTTGGGAGTCCCTTACTCCTTAAGATGTCAAACTTTCTTATAAACTCATCTATATCTTCCTGCATACTTTGACATCTTCGCTCCAAGCCTTGAATTAAGTTCCTTTTGGTCAATACTTTTTTTTTATTTCGAGGATGGTAGCAGTCCTATCCTCAATGTCCAGTTGCTCCAACTGTTGCCTATTTTTACTGTTCAGAAAATTTATTAACTGGACTACCTCTTGAGGTTTTCTACCCAGCTCTTCTCTGGTCTTCTGAATTTCTTCAAGAGCAGGCTTTACTAAATCAATCTGTTCAAAAATAATTTGAATGGATGACCAAATATCATTGATGGAATCAATGATATTGGTCCACAATATCTTCCTAATGTTTGTCAAAGGGTTTTCAAATGTTAGATCCTTCTCCAATGCTTTAATTTGTTGGGCCATGCCTTTGTTTTTCTTATCTCTTTTCCATAATTGATCTTTGATATATCATATTTCTACTCCAAAGTAATGAATTTCTCTTTTACTTTTTGCAGCTCTGTTACTTGGAGTTTCATTTCCTCCATTGACTTAATCAAGTCCTCTGTGCTCTGTGTTGGTGTACCTGCCTGTGTTGTACCTGTTGCTTCTATGGGTGCAGTTGTTGCCAAAGGAATTTTTGGTGCTAAAACAGTTGCCATTGTGGAAGGGATTGTTGTTGAAACTATTGGCACTACAGTTTGAGGTTGTGTGGTCGACTCACTTTGCCTTGACTGCACTGCTTTCTCCAATTTCTGCTCTGTTTCCTTCAATTGCTCGTTTAACTTAAGGACCAAGTCCATAAGTTCTTATTCATTTTTATTCTCTATCACTTCAGCAGTCTGAGGGTGAATGATAGGTGGCAACTTCAACTGTTTTCTAAGTGCAGCTATGTCTTCATTCTTTTTCTTAATTAAGCTTTCTGCTGCCTTAACATCTTTTGGGTCATGACCCAACTCAATTACTAAATCTTCCAGAGATTTTATTCTGTTATCTTTTGTTTGTGAGGAGGCTTTATCCAGTTGCAATTGGGCTGTAGTGTTGCTCAATGAATTTTGCAGTCTATGAGCCATCATTGCTTTGCTGGTCAGTGTTGAATATACCATCTCACCCATTTGCTTATGTAGTTCAATCTGATCGATAGGGTGGATGTCTTTAGACATGACTTCAAAATCAGTTTTGAGATAATCTGCCAAGGATTTTGGTTGCAGCACTATGGGCTTCAGGAAACTCATTTGCATTTTGCCCTCTTTGATGTCAAAGGTTGACATCAGTTTGGTCTAGTTTGTGGGGGCCATCTTTAAGTACTGAGCATAGGCTTGGGCCTTCAGCTGCTCATTCTTTGCCTTGATCTCTTTAAACTTCACCTTTATATCTATAATCTTCTCAGAAGAAGACCTGAAGGATGACACTTCTGTGCCGGGTTGTCTTTCTAGCTCTTGCATTTGTGAACTTGAGGGTGTCCCACCTGTTGGGAATGTGTGTAAACTATCTATCCCTTCTTTTCTCAAGCTCTCTGTAGTTTCTCCAATGAATTCCTCCTCTGAATATGGATTCATCCTTTGCCTCTTAGCAAAGGGTTGATCTGTGGGTATGCTTGGAGGGGTAGCTACTTGCCTGTCTCTTTTCAAGTTCCTTTCCTCATTCAGCGGAGTTTGTAGCACTGGAGGATTTCCCATATTTCTCTGAGTTGGATGTGGTTGTGGTGGATCTAACTCTATAGATATTTCAGGCTACTCTGATTTCTTTGGTTGTTCTGATGTAGATGGACTTGTTTCCTGAGTTTGCCTCTGTGAAGGCTCTGCTGTGGGAGCACTGGATTCCTATGCTGGCCTTTGGGAAGACTCTGCATGCACCTGTACAAAGGAGTCCAGGTCAAGTCTCTTCTCCAAATCTTTCATCACATTTTCAACTTCAAATTTATCACTATCTTGTTCTACCAATGCCCCTTCCCTCCATTCATTTAAATTGGCATATTGTTCTATTTCAGGAATACTGTGATGGATGTAGGGTGATAACTTGTGTTTTATCCTTCTATCACAGATGAAACTATGAGGATCATATGTCCAAGCAAAGCTCTTCTTTAAATGCATCTTCCTCTCTATGATTTCTTCTGCTTCTTTCCCTGCTTTTCTGTTGTTGCACACAAATGGGCCTAAGTGGTATTTGATCCTCAGTTGGGCTTTCTTCTTTGCTTTCATGAAATGGATTTGATCAAAGTTGATTATTTGCCTGTAGTACTCCAGGGCAAATAATCTCATGGGGACATACTTGGGAAATTTGTAGGGAGGCAATTCACACCCATAGATTCTGATCTCAGTATGATTCTGGTATAAGTACTAGTCACCTATCCTATACTGTTTTAACAACTGAAGGATTCTTTTGATATCATCACTGATTCTAGGGGGAGAACTTCCTGTCAACATGGTAGTTATAGGATGGAAAAATTGATCAATGAAATCAATATATGAATAGGGAGAAGAGGATGAGTAGTGAAAAATAAAGGTCCAGAAGATGACTGACCTAGGGTTACCTTTTGTATCAAGCTTATGCCAGAGAAAGGGAATTTTTCAGTTTGATAGTAAAGGAAGAGGTGATATAGGACTGTAGAATACTTGAACACTCTCTCATTTTCTAATCTCATGAACTGATCATGGATTTTGTCAGCTATGAATGCAGCATAGTCATATTTGGTAGCAGGAGGCTGACTAGGGGTGAAGATACTCATGAAAACTAGGGTCAATTCATCAACAAACTCACTAGTATTGAAACCCATAATGGCAGCAATCATATTAACAATATCTTTTCCTATATCAGTGAGGAAACATGTTAGGTAGGGAGGGGGATCTTTGGGTATGTGATCCTTATCCATGAAAGTATCACAAATATGGTTGAGCTCAGAACTAGACATTTTGGTGGATTTTTCTAGTAATTCTCCAATGGAAATGGGGGTGAGGTTTTGACTGGGCTGAAGCTGTAACATTTCGTTAATAGAATTAGCAGTAATGGTAAACAAGACTGACTGGTCGGGGGACATTATGGCTCTTAGGTTAGGGTTATAGTTGGCCTGGCATTGGTGGATAATGTCCGGGAAGATGTGCACAGAAGGGAATAGGTACTTTGGGAGAATTGTCTCGACATCGACAATATACTTTCAGGGGGCATTTATCAGGTTCAAGGTCCTTTATTTGGAAGTCTTTATCTGCTAAGGGAAGGTAATCCAAGTCTTTATGGGGAGCATTGACTGGAGGTACATTGAGGGCCACGAGGGTTTCCATCCTGGTTCTTGTGTTTTCAGGGACGAAACTGGGATTTTTAATGAAATTGTCTAAAAACATAGGTACCTGGAAAGTTCAACAACTCAATTATACTGAAAAACTTTTGACTTTAAAGTAATTTCAGGGGAAGTACAACATTTAATAGGGTTTCTGGGAGAAAATCTGGTAAATACCTGTTTTGGGTGACTAGCTATGATGTTCGCATTTGTAGGATGCACACAATGGTCTGGATGGCATTGAAAGGCAGCGTTCAATGTAGTTTTTCAGTTGGGGGACAAGCTGGTAGATTTTTGACATGTTGCGTGCATGCATGGAATTTCTCTGGTAAAGGACGAAGAACAAATTTCAGTTGTTTTTTTTATGTAATGTCAATTTTTTGGCGGGTTTAGCGACAAGGACAGGTGGTGTCAACTTAGTGATGTGACGTTTTGTCATTTGTGGGAGGCAATAAGCAGGTTTCATCGCACCGCTTATGGGAGGTAGGTGGTATTGAGGGGGAGCCGCGCGATTCCACTTATCAACTAACACGTAGCATCGAAGCTTTTGGGAAAACCGCTCATATCGCGCGTATAATGTCCGACCAAAAGGCCCGCGCGATATGAGCAGTTGTCGTCGGATCTAAGAGATCCGATTTGATGGTGGTCGGGGATTGGGAAGTGATTGGTGTTTAATGGAGGGGGCCCGACGTTAATCAAAAGCTTTTAATTACATCGGGGGTAATGTGATTGGTCAAAAAGTTATTAATTAATCGTGAGGATTAATTAATCCTTTATTTAGCATGGCCGGGGTCAGGGTTCTTAATTAGTCACAAGTTGACTAATTAATCCCATTACCAAATGTTATTAAGGTTATATTGCAACCATGGAGGGGGATATATAATTTATTGGGTTTGTAATAATAATACGGGTAAGGAGTAGTTTATTTTCGGGAGTTAAATAATAATATTAATTAGCGGTTAATATGATTTTGCAAGATATGAATGCGCACTAAGTTAAAATGTTTCTGAAAGCATTTTCATCATACACATTTAAGACTTAGGCTAAGTGAATATGAGGGTTTATATGGAGAATGTTTTAATTTCCCTAGGTAAAATAGGATTTTACTTAGGAAAAGCTTTATAAAGGGAATGAGTGACTTTATGAAGGGGTAATTGTTGATGTAGGAGATTTAAGTACTTTAGGTATTCCAAATTATTGGGCTGAGAGTCCGGTCCCTCCAAAAGTCAGAGAAATGCTCTGAGCCCCTCTAACTTGTTATAGGTACCTTTGGCACTTAGGGGAAATTAGTGAATTTTTAGGGGAAAATGGAGTAAGGAAGTTAATTAATTTGACTTTGTTTCCTTGATGTGTTGTTTCCAATGTGAGTTGTGCTTTGTCCCAATGATGAAAGCAAAAGATTTAAGCATTAAACTTAACCATTCAACACACATTTATTCTGCAACTATCATCTACTTACCCTACCTACTTTATCCTAGCATTTTCACTTCTTTATTAGGGTGCACTTAGACTGGCAAACCCTTTTCAAACTTTCTTTTCTTTTACATATGGATACCTATCTAAATATAACCTTATTACATCCAAGGGCTCAGATTAAACTGTTGAGCTCCTTTTTTCACTCTACCTATCTACTTATCTGCCAAGATTAAACTGTTTGGTCAGATCTTTATTCTCTATATCTAAAAGATGAAATTCAAAACCATGAAATAACCAAGATTAAGCTATTTGGTTACCATGGATTGTGGCATAGGTAACAAGTTGCACACAATCTTTATTATGAATGAAGTAAATAGTAGTGGCATTTTTGGCTTGCACACTTTCATGGTCTTTTCTTTTTGTTGGGGTTCATTTTCTTTCATTTTTTCGACCTTTTCTTTATTCTTTTTACCCTTTGATTTTTCTTTTAGGGTATACCCTCTTTACATTTTTTAATTTTTTGATTTTTTACAAATATGGAAAACCTTGGCAACAAGTAAAGGTATGAACATATTTCAGAGTTAAACCAAGTCAATCATGATATATGACACCTATTGGTATAGGGGCATAACAAAGCCTACAAATGAGATGAAATACAATGTATGGATTTCTTTACTTGTCTGACAATAATATCGAAATCCACATAAATTCTTACACATTTAACTCCTAGATCGAGAGGTTTACAAATTCCTTGAATCAACGCTCCATATTGTGCGACATTGTTAGTGCATTGAAATTCAAGTCTAAATGCAATAAAAATATTATTACCTTTTGAATCCAAAAGTACACCTCCTACACCAGATCCTTCTTTTGATTTAGAGCCATCAAAATAAAGTTACCATACCTCAATTTTATCAAAATAAGTTATATTACTGATATCAATAATTTTTTGATTAGGAGAAACGACTATTTTGACTTTTTCTAAAATTGATTGATGTTTTAAATATGAAATTGCAAAAAACTCAGAAAGAAAGTTACCAAATAAAGAGTCAAGAGCTGAAAAATCACTTGGTTTCATAGGTTCATTTAGATTATTGATATTAGTAATTATATTTTTCATATAGGGTTCCCTATTAATTCTTATTTTATTGGGTTCCCCTTTCCAGGGAAACAAAAGTTGAGTTAAGTAAGTGTACATAAATCCTTTCAAGCGTTTCAGTCAATCCTTGTTGAGAAATAATCCATAAACTTCAGGGATATAAGCTATTACAATGTTTATATTTTGATGGAATCTATTATGTTCGAAAAACCTGATTAAAACATAATTTAGCTCACCGAAAATGTTGATTTCTAATTGCACAATTTTTACATCTGAAGGATTCATTTGAGCATTGATCTTTTTACAAACAAAAAGTGGCATCACATTCGATGACACTCTTGTATCAATCATACAAGTATGAACGTTTTTATTAAAAAATTTCAAGGTAATAAAAAAAGGTGGAGGTTTCTTTTTCTAAGTAACTGAAATGTTGGAGTTGCGATTCAGAATTTGAACATTTTCCAAAACAAATTTATCAAATACAACTACATCCTTTTTGGGAGGAATTTTCAGATTGGTGATGTGTTGTTGCACCTTTTTCTGAATTGTAGGTATCTTCCAAAGCTCATATAAAGATATATTATCCTTGATATTTTTAAGAGCATATATTACATCATATTCAATTTTTGGTACTGCAGTTTTTGGGATAGCAGGAGGCTGATTATCTAGCTTTTTATTAGCTACAGGTTGGGTTTGACTTTCACCTAATGATTTTCTTCGAGTATATACATAAAAAAAAAAACCATAATCTACATCATAATAATTCAATGAGAAGCCAGGAGGTTGAACCTCATCATTATCTTTAGAATTAGGCTCATTTCCCTCTTCTTCATTGTTTTCGTGAGTTGACTCAAAATTTAATGTCAAAGTTTGTAAAATGTTTTCCAATCCTTCTGTGTTCAAGCCTTCATTTAGAGGAGGTGGTTTGTGTGTAGGTGGTTTCCTAGAAGATTTCTTAAAACTTCCTCTATCTGATGACCTCTTAGTTATACCCTTCTTGAGGTCAAATATTTCATTTGATAATTTATTAATGATCTTTTGGAGGACTTCTAAGTCTAGGGAGGATTGGTCCTTTTTACTAACAAAATGTTTGGACATTTCCGCTTTCTTCCTTGAGGTAGAAGCATAATTAGATGATTTATCGATGTTGGGTTTAAGTCTGAGCATGCCATTTTATACATTTGAGTCTTATTCAAAGGCTACTTGGAGGGTGGCATTTTGCACCCTCTTTACCCATACAACAATATCATGATGCAAAGAATTAATATAGTAAGCAAAAATAAGGATTTGAGGAGGCAAAGACTCAGTAGGTATTTTATTTTTTAATGACATAAACCTAACATTCAAGTCTTTAACTTTTTCCTTAATTTTCATTTTCATATTAGACAACTCATCTACCAAAACTTTAGGAGGTTTATCATCTTCAAACTTTTCTAGAAATGATGAGTCAAACTAAGCCCATGAGACTATGCTCTACAGAGGTTGGGAAAAGTAACATCTATCAGTCTTTCCCTCAAATGTATATGAAAATAGTATACATACTACGCCTTCACATGATCTTCAGCTAGATAATTTGAATCTAGATCAAACTTGGGAAAAAATTTATGTAGATTTCTTGGAAGGGGATGTTGTATGCCTGGAACAACCACAACATCCTGATTTAGCCAAGGGGAAACAAGGTCATTTTCATCATTTTCATGATGTCCCCGACCATCTTCCATCCTAGGATATCCCTATGATTTTGATGAGTCTTCTTCTCCGTAGGGGTTTCCTGAGGAAATAGGTGAATTGGGTTGAGAAGGCAGAGAATTAGATCAGCCAAATAGATTTGGTTCTCTATCTAGTATTTGTGACAAGTTAACTAATTTTCCATTGAGTATATCGTGAAGTAAATCATCAAATATACTAGTATTTTTAGAGGAAGTAGCAAGTTGCTCAATTACTGAAGGTTCTTGAAAGTTTAAATAAAGAGGTGTAGCAAGATGAGCAAACAAACTCCTACGAAGAGAAGAACTTTGTTCAATTATTTCTTGAGTTCTTGAAATGATTTCATGTGATATCTTTAGGGCTTGTTCATTTTCTTCTTGGGAATAAGATCAGATTAGCATGGTACACTCAATGTTTGTTTCTTCAACTAGTGGTTGAGAACTTTCAAAAGCTTAAATTGTGGGAGGGTTGATGATAGTGACAATTGGGGTCCTAATAGTTTTAATTTTATTCTTTCATTTTTCCATCTAAAGTCAAATTTTCCCTCCTTCTAGTGCCATTTTGACGATGCAGGTGTTAGCACACCTAAGTCAATAAAGGAGAAATGACCCAGACCAAGGCACTTCAACAACCCCAACTATTTTGGATGATCATTCTGAATGGGTTTCATGACTCTGTTAGCCCTGGATCCTTTCTTCTTAAGGACTGAATCCAAAATACTAATTTTAATCCTAAAATAAATGTACTATTTCCTACACTACATTAAGTAATACCTAAATATACTAAATTATGTTAAATCAAATTAATAAAATAAAACAAATTAAATTACTTAAATAAGTAAAACTAGAGTTAATCAAATTTTAATATATATTACATGTATAGGAAGAGTAAATGATTAGAATATTGTTACAAAGTTAAAATATGTTACATCATTTACACTCTATGATACAATAAATGAATCAAGCTATAACAAGAAAGTAACTATATTAAAAAAAATGATTATATCAAAATAAGATATATTATTATTCTTGAAACAAAATAAAGGATTACTTTTAATTAAAAAAACAAAAAACTCAAGATATTTTCTTAACGAAATTAACAGCAGAACGAGAGACTATAATAATGCAAGAGACTCGTCTTGTAGGCCTAGCATAGCATAACTTTATTTCCCTTTACAAACACAAAAAAAAGTAATTATCTCTCCTAATACTTTAAACTACGCATGACCACAAATTTAAAATAATTCTTACGCTTTCATCGATGATTTTTCATCCCTGAGCAACAACATGATATTTCACAAATTAAAAGATATAATGAAATAATAATATCACCATGGAAGTAGAATAAAACAAGAAATAGATGGAATCAAACCACATCGAAATGCTTGTATTAAAAATTCATCCCACAATCATAATTAACAGCATGACTCTGTTCTAGAAAGTATAATCCCTCCCTCTCTTTTCAAACATCTTTCTCCTTCTGTTTTCAAAACAAGGAGTTTGCATAATCATTGTTCACCAAGTGATATCCCTAAAACACTATGAACATAAAACCATTTTTTTACAAAAATAAAAACAAGCATCATATTCAGGCTTGATGGTCAATCAATAGGTAAAAAATGATCAATTGCATAACTGATAGAAAATCAACGCTAACATCTTCAAGGACTGTTTTAGTGAAAACTATTCCACATGAGAAATGTTTCCCAATCCTGTCCCAATTTACCCAATTGATATTTCACCAAAATGGAAATCAAACTGTGATGAATAAGAGACCATTCAGAATTTGAATTCATCTTTTGATAAATTAGAGACATCTTAACCAAACACCGATACAGGAAATGCAAAGAATTCAACTTCAACCCTTTAAAGACCATTAACAATCGTATATGGTAGAGAAAAACTAAGCTAGAATGACCTTCACAAGTGTCATATCTCCATTTAATTAACAACATATTCTACCATTGGGGTTTTAGATAGGAAAGAAGCTTACCTTTGATATTATACACATACCCTTTGTTTGCCAGTAATTTCCTCCAAGGGATATTGTGAACCCTTCAGTTCTTAGATTAGATTTCACCATCAACCTATTGGTGAGTGACTTTAGCAATGAAATGATATTATTTGTCATCTCAACATATCCCACTTTGGTGTTACGACCATAAAATGAAGCCGCAAAAGCCTTGGTACACCTTGGTTATAACCTTGAAATAGCTGCAAGAACTTGAACCACCCAACTGTTTTGAAGATCTCTACACATTCATCATAAATCTCAAGTAAATTTGTGCTGACAGTCTCTGTTCGGGTAACCCGTGACATAAATGAGGGACTAGATAATTTTACAGTCAAACTAAAGGCCAAAACCAAAAAGCTAATATGCAGCCAAGTAAAACCCTTGAAACCCTAACCAGTAACCTCAATAGGGAGAAAACAGAGAAGAGAATAACGAACTCAAGGTGGATTTAATTAGGAAAATGGTCATAATGGTTTGTTTCAAGGTATGAATGTGATCTGAAATGATTGTAAACTAAAACTGATGTAGAAGTGATTAGCCATTTATGATTTGAATGTTAACTGAAAGTGCGGAAATCGAGGAAAACATGCTTGAGAAGATGACTTTACGACAACTGATTAAACATAATAAAGATGCATAACAAACATGAAAACAGTAAAAGCATAGCGATACCAGACAGTGAGAATGATGACGGAGTTCGTCCCTAATGGACTACGTTTCCGGGTCCGCTTTTAAGATGGGTGACCATTTTTATTAGGAATGAAAAGAGGAGTTGATTACACAGAGATTTTATTAATCTGAATGTGCATGCTGGCACTTCTAATAATTGTCATCAGATAGCCCTCTGAACCAGATTTCCAACGCCTCTTATGGATTCCGATTCCGACTCCGGATGCCTTCGTAGCATTGAACAAAAAACTGCCTATGACCTCTAGAATCTGCAAACAAATATCAAAACCACTCTCCCTCATCAATGAAGGAAAATTCTCCTTTTAAAGGACTGCAAGTACATGAAAACCACCTTGACTGAATTCATGATGAATTTGGTTGCCTCAGGATGAGTTTTGGAACTTGGTCTTGTTGGAATGTGACACATAGGCTAGGTTCTAAGGTCTTCGCATTAGTTTTAACAACAAAAACCATATAAAACCCATAAATACACTTTGGATAAGACATAACCGCAGACGGTATTCTAACCGAGCGGAGGAGGTTAGCGGTTGCATGTGACCATCCACCATCTAACCACAGGCTTCCACCTCCGCGGTCTTCCCCATCGGTTCCGGCTACCCTCGCGGTGACCATTTGCATGTGTTCGCATTCTCTAATACAGTTAACTCTGGCGGCTTCCTTCGACACGGTTGCAGTTCTGGTTAACCATACCGCGTTCACATGACCTGTAGTTTCCGTTGCAATTTGCTAACCCTTGTGGTTTGGACTGCAGTTACAAAACCTCAACGGTTTAACCAATTCCGCATTCACATGTCAGACTCCTCCGATGTGGTTTGGTTGACAGTTTAGGTGACAGTCAACTGGCTGCATTTAACCTGACGGTCTATATTTGCAGTGTTCACATGTCCTCCGACGCGGTTAGTCCACCCGTGCGGTTTTAGGTGACTGTGTGTAGTTTTGTAATGTTTTATATTTGCAATAACATTAGGCCGAGAGCTATACAAAAGGGTTTTATGGTTAGGACTTAGGTCTTTAGGGTTAACACTTAGTTCTTAGGTATTAATGCATATGCATAGATCTAGGTTTAGTTTTAGGATTAGGGTTTTATAATACATTTTTCACAATGTGACAAAACCCAAATCATATTGTCGATACAATCTTAGAGTTACGACGACAACCCTGATGACGAACCTCTACAATGGATGACACCCATGTTGACACCAAATCCTGCGAATCGAACGATAAGGCAGATGTCGTCGACCAATCTTGGTGGAATTGTCGATGAACTAATGTCGACAACCAGGCACTAAACCATCTCAACTAAACGCCATACAAAACAATAAACATTATCGAAACAACCTGATCCATAACCAACATTGTCGAAGCTGAACTGAATTGACCACGACACTGAACACCTATGCAACTAAATCAATGAAATCCTCCTGGATCATTCCTCTCCACTTGAAAGCTTTTGGACCACAAAAGTTTGACTAAACAAATAGTCGATGAGGGTAGAAATCCCTCTCTTTCCACCTTGACCTGACGATGTACCAATACATTCGATCAATCACCTGCAAGTGATGACCCTTATGATGTTGACCATGGCACATTTTGAGTCGGTGACCTGTTTCATCCATCTGTAGTATACACAACTTGTGATGATGGGCAAACAACCTGTTATAATCTTTGAAAACAGTCTCCATTGGATGTTTTTTAATACCATCAACATGTATTAACAATCTATTTTGCGGAATGAGAGAGATAGTCAAAGATACTTTGGACATCAAACCAACTACTTGATTTAACATACTTTCCTGATTCCTGATTTCTAAGTGAACTTGCTGCAATGAACCTATCCAACTGTAATGTGAAGTTTGTTGCAACTTAGTTTGTCTTTGAAAGTATTGATTTAGCTGTTGATTTGTTTGAATCACCTTTTTATGATGTTTCCATTGATTAGCACTTTCTCCTGATGCATAAGTTTCCCTTAGCTGTATTGGATACTTTAATCATACTTTAAAAAAGGCTTTGATATGAAAACAAATAAGTTTCCTCTCCACTTGAAAAGAGGTTTCCAAACTGTTTGAAGCATGAAATGGCGACATAATATAAGAGAAACTGAACATTGACTTTACCCAATACTGACCTGTATCCCTGTAACTGTTAAGTCCCAAACTTAAACTGAATTGATTCATTCTGACATTAGGAAGAGGATCTTTAGGCATAAACTGTAACTTATGTTGTAATCCCTGCTTATGAATAAGATGTTTGGTTTTACATAGAACTGGAATTGTTTCTATCTCTTTAAACAAACCATCTTTAAGCTGAGTTGCATAACTTAAAGAAGAATCATGTTGATTGTTATGTTGATCCTTTACACACATGATTACAAACCTCTTGTTTGAACTTATTAATCACCTCATCTTATTAACATTAATTGAATTCAAGTGATTTTTGTTTTGATGTACCCTAACAATAAATTCAACCCCATCTTTTTTAAGGTGATATTTATGTTCTCTCTTGTAAAATACTGCATCACGATCATAACGATAAGGAATTCCTAAGACAACTCCACATATGTCTACTGGAACCACATCTAATTCCACTTCATCAATGTAATTAGCTGTAATGGTAAATCTTAATCGACACTATTTGGTGACTTTTATCTGAGTTGATTTATTTAGCCATCCTAAGGGGTAAGGTCTTGGATGATTTCGTGTTTCCAAACCCAAACTTTTAACTAAATATTTAGAGATTAAATTCACCTGTGATCCACTGTCAAACATTGTATCTATCTTTGTGTGCTTAGAAGTTATCCTTATGTTAAACAATTCAACTCTTTTATCCTCATTTGAAGGATTTATGTTTGATGAAGATGCAATAGTTTTCGAACTTGAACCAGCGTCATAAGTTTTACCTGTCGTAACCATGGCAATTATTCTCCTTCATCACCTAAATCTGAACCTAGATCTTGTTGGACTACTGCAATGGCCTTCTTTTCATCCTTTTCCTTAAGGAACTTTTTGGGCTTAAGTTCTGGATGAAGTTTCCAACACTTAGATTCATCATGACCGATTCTCTGGCAATGAGAATAAGTAGGTCTTTCCTTCTTAGCTATGACTGATTTCTTTCTATTTGAAATGTTCTTCCCCTTACTGTCACTGGAATCTTTGGTTTCCATCTCTTTGGATGACTGCGATGAAAACTTGAATGGTTTGCCACCTGATTCAATATGTATGGCCTAAACACACACCTCATCAAAATCATCAGGATTAAACATCAATAATGCATGTTGTAAATATGAATGTAAAATGTCGATGTATTTTAACAAAGTTTCATGTGTATCCAATGAAATACCAAGCGCCAATAATTTCTTTCTGAACTCCTGAGTAAACTCTTAAACACTCTGCCCTTTACCTTGCCTCAGATGCCGCCATTCAATAACAATTTGCTGCATGTATCCTAAAGGATAGAACTGTTTCCTAAGAGCTTTTAAAAACTTAAACCATGAAGATATGACTTTTCCTTTACGCTTTACATCTATCTGAGTTTTACTTTCCCACCAGATTAAAGATGTTCCCCCCATTCTAAGTGTAGCTAACTGAATTTTAGTTTTATCGCTAGAAATGTTTTGAATGCGACAATACACTTCTAACTACATAATCCAGTTATCTAGCTTTTCAGGATTCATTTCGCCATCATAAACAGGTAACTCAAATTTCACATCAAGTTTCTAAGAGATGTTTTCTTATGTTTCTTTTCCATTTCAGATTCTGCACTGGAAGAATAAGAAGAAGAAGATGATGATGGAGATGATGGAGGTGAAGGTGGTTTATTTGCCTTACCTTTACCTTTGTCCTTCTTTGATGCCTTTGAAGAAGAAGCTGCATCTCTCACCTTCTTGTCTTCGTACAATTCTCCCAACATCTACTGCATAGTCAAGAATTCTTGCTGAAACTGTTCTTCACTCATCTTAGTTTCAGTGTTTTCACCTGCATCAGGTCCTGACATGGTCGATTTATGATTGACTCATCACTTTCCAATCTTTGGATCGATCTGCTCAAGGATTCCTTCTCCTCATTGTGACTTTGAACTGGTTAACATTCAATGGAAAATTCTACAAATGCAACCTGCTTTGATACCAAATTATATGATCTAAAATGATCATAAACTAAAACTGATGTAGAAGTGATTAGCCATTTAAGATTTGGATGTTAACTGAAAGTGCAGAAATCGAGGAAAACATGCTTGAGAAGATGAATTTACGACCGCTGATTAAACATAATAAAGATGCATAATAGATGTGAAAACAGTGAAAACACAGTGATACCAGACAGTGAGATTGATGACGGAGTTTGTCCCTGATGGAATACGTCTCCGGGTCCGCTTTCAAGATGTGCGACTGTTTTTATTAGGAATGAAAAGGAGTTGATTACACAGAGATTTGATCAATCTGAATGTGCACATAGGAAATTCTATTTACTGTCATTAGATAGCCCTCTGAACCAGCTTTCCAATGCCTCTTACGGATTCCAATTCCGACTCTGAATGCCCCCGTAACACTGAAAACAAAACTGCCTATGATCTCTATAATCTGCAAACAAATATCAAAACTACTCTCCCTCATCAATGAAGGCAAATCCACCTTTTAAAGGCCTGCAGGTACATGAAAACCACCTTGATTGAATTCATGATGAATTTGGTTGCCTCAGGATGAGTTTTGGAACTTGCTCTTGTTGGAATGTGAGACATAGGCTAGGTTCTAAGGTCTTCGCATTAGTTTTAACAAACAAAACCATATAAAACCCATAAATACACTTTGGATAAGACATAACCGCAGGTGGTCTGCTAACCAGGAGGAGGAGGTTGGCAGTTGCGTGTGACCAGCCACAGTCTAACTGTTGGCTACCACCTCTGCATTCTTCCCCAGTGATTCTGACTACCCTCGCAGTGACCGTTTGCATGTGTCCGCATTCTCCAGCACGGTTAACTCTGGCGGCTTCCTCCAACGTGGTTGCAGTTCTGGTTAACCATACCGCGTTCACATGACCTGTAATTTCTGTTACAGTTTTCTAACCTTTGCATTTTGGATTGCAGTTACAAAACCCCAACAGTTTAGCCAATGTCGCGTTCACATGTCAGACTCCTCTGATGTGGTTTAGCTGACAGTTTAGGTGGCAGTCAACTGGCTGCGTTTAACTTGACGATCTATCTTTACAGTGTTCACATGTCCTTCGACGCAATTAGTCCACCCAGGCAGTTTTAGGTGACTGTGTGTAGTTTTGTAATGTTTTTATATTTGCAATAACATTAGGCCGAGAGCTATACAAAAGGGTTTTATGGTTAGAACTTAGTTCTTTAGGGTTGATACTTAGTTCTTAGGTATTAATGCATATGCATAGATTTAGGTTTAGTTTTAGGATTAGGGTTTTTATAATACATTTGTTACAATTTGACAAAACCAAAAGCATATCGTCGATACAATCTTATAGTTACAATGACAACCCTGACGACGAACCTCTGCAATGAACGACACCCATGTCGACACCAAATCCTGCGAGTTGAACGATAAGACACATGTCGTCGACCAATCCTGGCGGAATTGTCAATGAACTCATGTCGACAACCAAGTGCTAAACCATCTCAACTGAATGTCATGCAAAACCATAAACATTTCTTGAACAACCTGATCCATAACCAACATTGTCGAAGCTGAATTGAATTGACGATGACACTGAACACCTGTGCAACTGAATCAACAGAATCCTCCTCGATCAGAATGATCATGAGAAATTATATCAGATGCTAATGACAAGTTTAAACTTGCATCACCATTGGATCAACATAGGTGGAGAAGATTGGGAATCCCAGTCCTGTAGACATATAATCACAACGATACCCATAGATTCACCATGTGTGCGAAATTATTAAAGTTTGGAATTGAGAACGTTTGACATATTTTATCTCGTGAATAAGGTCATAAAATTGGTTTTAATATTAATGTTCACCCTATTTAATAAAAAATTCACAAGCTAAGGTTAAAAGGAGAAGATCAATAGGTAGAATCTTGACATTAGAATAACAAAAATTAACCTTATTTAAGTAAGGTACCAAGCATAGGGAAAAAATAAAATGTTTCATGAATTCGAATTGGCCATATGAAAATTACAAGAGGTTTATAAGCTTTAATGTTAAGGTTACGAAAGAATTCAAATTATGTGGTGGCCTTTGTTTTTCCTTTGTAAATGTTCAAATGCACAGCTGAAATGATAGCCCTTTGGTAGCTATTTTCGTTGCTATGGAAATGTCAAGAGTCATTGAGCTTTAAGCAAAGAAAGCAAAGGTGACTGAAGCAATTACTGAAGAAAAAGATGTAAAAAATTTACTAGTGATCATAGGTAAACCACACAACCCTTAGAAACAAAAGGCAACTATAAAGTATATAATCAAATTAGATCAAATGGAAAAATGTAGAAGAAAATAAAAATAGAGAGGTGTCCATATCATTTAGCAATAAATGAGAGGGGAGGTGATTGGCCTGCCAACAGGGTCTCATCATTGAAACTTAGGAGTGCACAAAGCACTCATCACTTGGTGAGAATTCATTGTATTTACAACTTGCACAAGATGAGAGGACAAGTAGTAATCCCAAGAATTAACTAAGTGTAGGATCAATGGGATGACAAGAAAACAAGAGCATATAAACAGGTCCCGAACAGGATCATACACGCATACACCATTAAGAACATGATAAAGATATGCACATTACTAAAAAATAACATGTATATCAATCAAATGATAAAAAGAAACTCAATTTCCAAGGGTGATAGCTAAAGTCAAAGTTGTTATGACACAAGTGTCGACTACAATAAGAAAGTGTGCTATGTCATGCTATGCCTGGGCTCAAATGAAGCAATCTTTTAAAAACAAGTAAAGGGACTATTGTTGGTCGGAAGACACCAAAGAGGAAATATTTAGAATGACTCTTGGACTAGATGAATCCATGGAAGACTATGAGGAAAGGTTCCCGCTCAGTTGTAAAAGTGCCAGATGCACCCTTGATCCTGAATCACTCAAGTTAGTCCTTCTTAGAGGAATTAGGGAGGACGTACTAGAAACCCTAAACATGTTGTCTAGACGAGACATTTATCAGCTACCCTATGACAACATCAAGACAGTTATTAAAAACCATTCTAGGGTTGCTAGGAAGAAGGGTAGTTCTCTTCAAGCTTTGGCCAATTCCTCTTCCTCCACCACATCTATCAAGAATGAAATTGGAAACATGTTGGATAAATTTAAAAGTGAAATGTTGCACACCTTTGCTTTGCAAATGGGCACCATGCATATCAAGAGGAAACAACAGGAAGTAGAGAGAGCCTTAGCTATCTTTTTACCTAAATGCACTAGAGGGCACCCTAGAAATGAATGTCCATTAAATGTTATAGAGGTCTACTCAGTCTGTGAGGAAAACCATTCCATAGATAAGTGTCCTTATTTTCCTAGATTGTAAGTTGTATACCAAGGGGCAGAAGGTGGGGCTGAACAACTCTGTTACATCAATCAAAGGAGGCCTCAAGGACCTCGACCATACTAGCAGGGCATGCAAGGTGCATCCTATTCCTATTACCATCTCAATCAGAATACACCCCTTCCCCCTTGGTATTCTACTACTCATCCTTCATGCTCCACACCTTTTCATTGGTCTTATGCACCTCAGTATCCTCCCCAACCTGCCAATCAACCATTTCAGCCATATGCTTCTACACATCCTCATTGGAATACCCCATCACAAGGTTGGAGGCCTCAATTCAACCAAAACTCCTTATTTATTGCATCTACCTCCATCTCAAGAACAACTCATTCATCCTGCTCCACCTAAGAAACCTCGGATGCCTACTCAACCAAATCTAAACCCTAACAACAAGCAGGCACAACTGGTCTATAGTGGAGAGACATCGTACCATGCATATGCTGTGGAGATTCAAGAAATTAACCTCAGGTCTAGAAGAGTGCTACCAGAAAACCAACATCCATCTCCACCTGAGGAGATTGGAGAGGAAAATGAAGACAGTTTCCCTCGAGTAAATCCACCTCCTTTTCATAAAAGATTCATCCATCCTAGCCAGCACACCCCAGAAGAGACTGAACTTCTAGGAGAATTGAAAAAATTGCATGTTTAAATCCCACTCCTCCAAGATATCAAGGATGTTCCCATCTACAATAAGCCTATAAAAGAGAAATGCTTCAAATATCCTTGGAGGAGAAAGAAAGACACCCCTACCATCAATGTCATTGGTCAATTGTCTAATCTAATGTTGGGGAGAGTGACTTTCCCAAAGTATCTAGACCCTAGAAGTCCTGGTGTAAATGTGTACATTGATGGCATCATTACCCCTCACACCTTTATTAAACTTGGGGCTACCATCAATGTGATGAGTAAGGGAACCATGCTCAAACTAAACCTCCAAGGATCTTTGAGAAAGACCATAATAGTGTTGCAACTTGCAGATAGGTCCACAATGGCTCTTGAGGGAGTTGTTGAGGATCTAATGGTCTCTATTGATCCTTGGGAGTATCCCAGTGACTTCCTAGTTCTCCAACCCAAGACCAAATTCAATGGTTATCCTCTCATCCTTGGAAGACCATGGCTAGCCAATGTTGATGCTTACATAAGTTTCAAAGTTGGGAACATGACCATTAAGAATGGGAATTTGTCCAAACAGTTGGTATTGTACTCTCCTTCTCAACCATCCCTGGAGCATGACTTAGCCCTATGGTTGAAAGAGGAGGACAAATATGAAGTGTATCATAGCACATCCCATCCAATATTTACCCTATATGCTATTATAGGAGGGGGGCAACCTGATGAAGATGACTTCATTGACCAAATCCTCCCGAACCAGCCCCCCAACACTATGCCGCTTGATGATCTTGTGAATGAATCTAAGGGTAATCCTTGGACTGAGTTATGCCTAGTGGACCCAAGTCCTACACATTTAAAAATGGTAGAAATTGGTCCATCTAAAACCTTGAAGATCAAACCCTCTCTCTCATCCAACCAAGAAGATAAGTTTTGTAACATGCTGAGAGAACACTTAGATATCTTTGCTTGGAACTATAAAGAAATGAAGGGAGTACATCCTTCAGTGTGTAGCCATCACATCTAGATCAAGGAAGGATGCAAATGAGTGCACCAACCTTAGAGGCGAATGAACCCAACCCTCAAATACATAGTAAAAGAAGAGTTGTAGAAGTTGTTGGATACAGGGTTCAATTACCCCATCTCAGATAGTGAGTGGGTGTCCCCTCTATTTTTGATCCCAAAGAAGAATGGAAAGTGGAGGATATATGTGGATTACAGAGAGTTGAACAAATCCACTAAAAAGACAATTTCCCTTTACCTTTCATTGATCAAGTATTGGATGGTCTTGTAGGGAAGAAGTTCTTCTCTTTCCTAAATGGATTCAGTGGTTACAATCAGATCCAGATCAGGCCATAGGACCAATATAAAATTACATTAACTTGTCCTTGGGGTACCTTTTATTATAGGGTCCTTCCTTTAAGATTATGTAATGCCCCTGCCACTTTTCAAAGGGTAGTTCTGATCATCTTTGTTGAGATAGTCCATGATTGTGAAGAGATATACATGGATGATTTCACTCCCTATGGGTGTGACTTCCCAGAGGCTCTCTCTAACCTAGCCCTTCACAATTCGAGTTGGATTTCACCCTCATTGCATGCATGGTGACATTGGTGATGGGTAGTGTGTGGTATCTGGATAGTGGAGCCTCATTCCATATGATGGAAAACAAATAATTCTTCAACGACTTGGAGGAGAAGGAACTCCAGATACACATCGAGATGGGAGATGATGGAAGGTAAAGTGCGACAGACATCAGTACAATTACTTTTAAGAGGGAGTCTGGTTCTCCTCTCACATTAAAATGTGTCATGTATGTTCCAGTTTTGAAAAAGAATTTAGTTTTAGTTTCTATACTGGAAGATCATGGATATGATGTGATATGTAGCAAAGGAAAGGCTTTCCTTCGTCACATCGCCATGGGACAAATGAAGCGAATTAGGGTTTGGGTGAAGGACCTATATGAATTGGATGTAGAAGATTGTGCTACTTTGAGCACAAAAGAAGAGAAGTTGCAGAGCTGAGACATCGATGAATGATGGCATAGGAAACTTGGCCATTTGCACCATGGAGCTTTGAAGATCATGTAGCATATTTATATAGTACTTCCCAAAGGTGTACTAGAGCAACAAGATACATGAAAATGGTGTACACCGAGGAAGCCACCTTTCATGATAAGGACAATCGAGCGCAAGTGGTCCTTGAAAGAGTTCACTCATATGTGGGTGGACCTTTCTCGACAGTCTCCACATCCAAGCACATGTATTATGTTATATTTGTTGATGATTTCTCAAGTAAGTGTTGAATATTCTTCATGCAGAAAAAAGACTAGACATTCTCAAAATTTTGTGAATTTAAATCAATTGTTGAGAAAGACACTGGTAGGAAAGCAAAGGTTCTCAAGAGCGATAATGGTGGTGAATATGTATCGAATGAGTTCAAGAAATTTTGTGCAAAATAAGGCATTCAACGAGAGTTAATAGCACCCCATAACCCACAACAAAATGGGGTTGTTGAAGGAACACCAAAAGTATTGTGGGAGTTGCACGAGTGATGTTGCATGATCAGGGCCTACCATTGCACTTGTGGGATGAATCATGCAACATAGTGGTATATGTGAAAAACAAGAGTCCTCATCATATTCTCAGGCTGAGTACACCAAAAGAATATTTTTCAACAAATAAACTAGATGTGTCACACTTCAGGATCTTTGGTTCGTCAGTTTATTTTCATGTTTCCAAGGATGTAAGGAAAAATCTAGAGCCAACAGCTGAGTTGGGCATATTTGTGGGGTACATTGATACACCTAAAAACTATTGGGTGTACCTACCATCTCACAGGTTGACAGTGGTTTGTAGAGATGTGAAGTTAGATGAAGAGAAAGCCATGATATGTTCCCTTGAAATGGAGCTTCATTTGCAAGAAGATGAGGAGATTTTAACTCCAAAGGAATAACCTCAGGATGTTGTGGAGAAGCCACAAGTAGAGGAGCAAAGAGTGGAAGCACCCACTCATGCAAAGACATCGAGATATGGAAAGAAGTGCACCAGAGGAGCTGACAGATTATTGCATGATGCTAGAGAGAATGTGGGAGCACCCACATCATAGCACAGGAAGAGGAGGTCACCAGATAGGTACACTAGGTACATGGATCTAATGAGTGAGCTAGTTGAGATAGAACCATCCTCATTCGAGGAAGCAGTGCAGAATCCTGTATGGGTTGATTCTATGGTAGAGGAATATGATTCCAAAGTCAGAAACAATGTTTGGGAAGTGGTCCCAAGACCATAGAACAATTCAATGGTAGGTTCGAGGTGGATCTATAAGGTGAAGTAAGAAGCATACAGAAGCATCGAGAAACACAAGGCCATATTTGTGGCCAAGGGGTTCTCTCGGGTGGAGGGAATTGATTACAAGGAGACCTTTTTCTCCTATAGCAAGGTAATATTCTATTAGATCTATTCTAGTACTTGCAGTGTAGATGGGATGGAAGATCCATCAAGAGTATGTGATGACAACATTCCTTAATGGAGTGATTGAGGAGGAGGTGTACATTGAACAACCTGAAGGATTTAAGACCTTCGATAGAGAGTCACATGTGTAAAGACTCAAGCGAGCGTTGTATGGATTGAAACAAACACCTCGTGTTTGGTACACTAGGATCGACAACTATTTCATCAGGTTGGGCTTCAGCAAAAGTGAAGCAGATGAAAACCTTTACCATATTGTTTTTAAAGGTAAATTGTTGATTATAGTATTATATGTCAACGATTTAATTTTAATCGGTGCTGAAAATTTGATAAAATCTTGCAAAGAGGATCTTGCAAGAGAATTCAAGATGAAGGACATGGGACTCATGCATTATTTCCTTAGTTTGGAAGTATGGCAAGGAGATGGGGATCTGTTTGTCTCCCAGGGAAAGTATGCCAATGAGATACTAAAGAAGTTCCACATGGAGAATAGAAAACCCATGGACACTCCTCTAGGAGGCAATTGGAGGAAAGAAGATGCCACTTCAGGTGAGAGGTGCAGGCACCTATTTACAGGCAACTTGTGGGTTCACTAATGTATTTGGTGAACACACAAATGTATATGTATTATGTAGTTAACCAACTTAGTCAAGCAATGATTAGGCCAACCAAACTGTATTGGAAGGCGGTGAAACATGTGTTAAGATACCTCAGAGCGACTACTCAGTATGGTATTTAGTATAGAAGCAGAAAAGGAGTGAAGCTTCAAGGCTTGATAGATGCATATTGGTCCGGTAGTCCATCAAATTGAAAGAGCACTTCAGGAGGAGTCTTTAGTATTAGATCAACAACAGTTTCTTGGTACAACAAGAAGCAGAGATCAATTGCATTCAGTTCAGGGAAAGAAAAGTGCATGGATGTGTTGATCTATGGTAGCATCGGATGTGCTCTAAGTCTCAAAATTTGTAGGGACGCTTAGGAACATGCATTCTCCAATACCCAGATTTTTTTTGGGAAATTCCACCTGGAGACAATTTTATTAAAATAATTAATGATTTTTAATGGGTGCCTAAGTCTAAACTTAGGAAATTAAAATAATTAAAGGGTATTAATCTAACTGTGGGTGTAACTTCTAGAAAAAGACAAGGATCAAGCCAAAATGATTTGAGTCATTGATTAGAAGTTCATTTGGGCCATTGGTTTCTGAACAAAAATATATAAGAAGAGGCTTGAGGGGCACTTGGAGAACACAACGAATATAGTTCAAAAGATTGAATTTCTAAAGTAGAGCAGCTGATGGTGAGAAATTCGAAGTGAGCTTTTGTAGTGAGGGGCAGGGATAATTCCGGTTGGAGATTTCTCCTAATCTAGGAATACTCAGAAGAGGAGGCAAAGAGAGATCCAAGAGAGTCAGTGTAGAGCCAGAAGAGGCTAAAGCAGGGCCACGCAGAGGCAGCATAGGCTGACGCAGAGGAGGTCCAAAAATTTGCTGAAGGAATCGATTTCAGAGGCTAGAAGCCAGGGTGTGAGGTCGGGAGGTGAAAATCAAAGTTCCTAGGTGGGAAATCGATTAGTAGAAGGGGTGACATAGTCCCTAGAGGCTGTGACGATGGGCTGACGTAGTGAATGCTCAGAGGCAGCCACAGGTTGTTCATTCAGTGGCTGCATCTGTCTCACTTACCTCTCTTTCAGTGATATTATCTGTACTAGATAGCAAGGAAGGCATCTAGAGATTATATTCAGAAATTACTACTGCAAAAGAGTAAAACCCTCAGAGTTGTTGCACCAATTTTCCCACACTGGGTTTTTCTAGGGACATTTGTCCAAAAATAACTGTGTAGATGTGTGTTGTATTTCTTTCTTGTTCAGTTTCTTGTTTCCGCATATTATTTAAATGGTTAAGGTTGTAGTGTATTCGTTTCAGTGTTTACTATAGGAAACAATAAATAATGTGGTTCAGTAATTAAAAAATAGGAGAAACGTAATCAATTGTTGCAGTAGGAATTTGGGCATCCAAATTTTCACATGGTATTAGAGCTGTAGGTGAAACAAGAGAACAGTGTTGGAGGAACCCAGTGTTGAAGGAGGAAGGGAGTTTGAAATTCTTGCAGAGGCAGCAATTTGAATCCCCAAAGGGATTACACAGTGCAGGCCAAGAGGGAAACATTTTCGTGGTAAATCTATCTCTGAGTGAGTCGATAGAGAGGTAGGATTTCTAGATCAAGATTTGTCAGTGGCAGAGGGAAAAATGTAGCACAAGCTTCAATGAAGAAGGGTTCACGGTGTGACATAGTTTTCTGTAGGTAGTTTCCAGGCAGAAAGACGTCAGAAGGAAGAACATAGACACTTGAGGGAATCTCTTCCTCAGAGAGTTCTTAGCCAGGGAATTTGAATTCTCATTATTGAGTAGCAACAGAAGAGAGGAGGTCATTCGACACTTTCATTTGGTAGAGATGGAAGCCAATAGATTGAGAGATCAGTATAGGTGGGATGGTGCATCCAACTATGTGATCTAGAAGGCAAGGATGTTTTTCCTTCTGGATGAGAATTTTCTCAGGATCTACATCGACAACATCGTAGATGAGCCCATGGATCCAAATCCGCTCAATAAGTACAAAGGAGAAATGACGAAGACCAAGAGAATGATCATCAATGGAGTGAAGGATCATATAGTTTGTCACATCGTTGGCAAAGAAACTTCCAAGGAGATGTGGGATACCTTGTCGACGCTATATCAGGGATCTTCTGAGCAATAGAAGATGTAATTGGAGTAGAAGATGAGATATATGCAGATGCAGAAGGGGGAACACATTGATCCATTCCACACTAAGCTTCAGGAGACCTAAGATGAGATGACAGTTGTGGGGTCAATGTCTCAAGGTTCCAAGATGGTAAGACTAGCCCTGAATTTAGTTTCTGAGGAGGCAAGTTTTTGTCTAGAGCGTCCTGGGCAGGGCGACTTTGCCAGAATGGGATGGAATGTGGGCAACTCTTAAGCAAGAGGAGATGAAAATAGACTTGGTCAAGTGTAAACTTGATGGAAGCAACAATAGTGGATCAAATCCCAAGGAAGAGGAAGAGAATGCAACTCTCACATCCAAGGGGAAGCATGAGTAGCATAATAAGAAGAAAGATGTTTCGAGGATCAAATGATTCAGGTGTGGTGAATTCGGTCACTACGCAGCACAGTGTCCTCTCAGGAAGAAGGAAAAATATGAGAAGCATGATCTAAAGGTTGCAACCGTGAATACCGAGGAGGAGGAGTTTGCCATGATAGCCCAGGCATCTCCAGGAGGGAGGTGGGGATATTTAGAGTTGTAGTTCGAAAGGACT
Source organism: Pinus taeda (assembly GCA_000404065.3). Classification (NCBI taxonomy): domain Eukaryota; kingdom Viridiplantae; phylum Streptophyta; class Pinopsida; order Pinales; family Pinaceae; genus Pinus; species Pinus taeda. The sequence continues at coordinate 109,739 of APFE030728833.1, forward strand.
GCAGTTGGGTAGGATCCTTGAGGAGTCCACCTCTTAGATTAATTCCTTGTTGTGGAAGCCCAAATCAGAAGTAGTAGGATGTACCAAGTGTCAATTGGTGTAGAGGAGTACCAGAGTGACAGTGGCAATGGCTAGGAGCTCCAGAGCCTGAGCAATGTAGAGAAACATTAGCAGCAGTGAAGTTGGCATAGAGTAGAGGTCAGCAGCAAGCTAGAAGCTTTAGAGGGTCAACATAGAGATTATCAGCAGTCAGAACTTCAACAACAAGATGCATCATATTGAACACCAGTTTAGTAATTTGGGATTCTTTTCCATTGTTGATGCAGTAGCAACAACAATTGGAGAAGGTTGTAGTGTACATGCAGTATTAGTAGTGGTAGTGGTAGCAGCAACACGAATGCAAAATTGAGAGGGATTTGTAGTACGGATGCAATGTTGACAGTGACAGGGTCAGTAATAGTACAGATGCAACATTTGCGTAGTAGTTAGTGGACATGATTTCAGACATCAACAACGCAGAAGGAGATGTTACAGAACAAAGTGATGCTTCAGCGGGGTGCATTGTTAGAGCACATTCCTCACTAAGAGAGAGTGTTGATTTTTGGTAGCATCGGATGTGATCTAAGTCTCAAAATTTTCATGGATTCTTAGACACATGCATTCTCCAATACCCATAAATCGTTTTGGGAAATTCCACTTGGAGATAGTTTTATTAAAATAATTAAAGGGTATTAATATAACTGTGGGTATAACTTCTAGAAAAATATGAGGATCAAGCCAAAATGATCTAAGCCATTGATTACAAGTTAATCTTTTGCAGTGAGGGGCAGGGATAGTTTTGGTTGGAGATTTCTCCTGATCCAGGAATACTCAGCAAAGGAGGCAGAGAGAGATTCAGGAGAGGCAACATAGAGATAGAAGAGGCTGACACAAGGCCACGTAGAGGCAACATAGGTTGATGCAAAGGCAACGCAGAGCCTTGAGGAGGTCCAAAAATTTGCTGAAGGAATTGATTTCAAAAGCTAGAAGTTGGGGTGTGAGACCGTGAGGTGAAAATCGAAGTTCCTGGGTAGAAAATCGATCAGCAGAAGGGGTGACGCAATCCCTAGAGGTTGTGACACTGGGTTGATGTAGTAACTACACAGAGGCAACAAAGAGGCATCCAGGGGATGTTCATTTAGTGGTTGGATCTGTCATATCTCCAGTGATAGTGTGAGGTAATCTCACTTATCTCTCCGTCAGTGATATTATATGTACTAGATAGCTAGGAAGAAATCTAGAGATTGTATTCAGAAATTACTATTACATAATAATAAAACCCTCAGAGTTGTTGCACCAGTTTTCCCACACTGGGTTTTTCCGGGGACATTTGTCCAAAAATAACTGTGTAGATGTTTGTTGCATTTCTTTCTTATTTAGTTTTTGTTTTCCGCATATTATTTAAATGGTTAAGGCTGTAGTGTATTCGTTTCAGTGTTTAATGTAGGAAAAAGTAAATAATTTGGTTAAGTAATTAACAAATAGAATAAATGTAATTAGTTGCTGCAGTAGGAATTTGGGCATCCAAATTTTAATAGGTTGCTAGTCAAGTAGCTTGTGAAGCTATTTGGATGAGGAAGATTCTTGTTGGGTTATTTGGTCAGATGATGGAGCCTACTGTGATTTATTGTGATAATTAGAGTTGTATCAAACTCTCTAAAAATCTATTTTTTCATTATCGCTCCAAGCATATCGACATCTGGTACCACCATCTACGAGATTGTGTGCAGAGGTAGATTATGTTGTTAGAGTACATTCCTACAAAGGAAGATGATGCAAATATTTTGACAAAGTTATTTTCAAGAGGAGAATTAGAGTTCCATAGAGACAGGATTGGGGTATTTTATAATCCCTTTCTTGTTGAGAGGGAGTGTTGAAAATGGCAACAAGAAAATCCTAATTTAATTTTCCTTGAATCAAATTAGGAGAAAATTGTAATTCCACATTACAAGACAACAAGAATGTGTAACTAAGTTAGAAAGACTTAGTTGGCTCAGTTAATTTGATTTTAGGGCCTAACTTGAGTCATGTATATTGGTTCCTACTTTTTAGGAGCCTAGTTTGAGTTTAATTTGAGTTGTAATAATTTAATTCAGTCAAACTGAGTTAAAGTCAGTTAAACTAGTTCCAACTGTTGGAGGAACTAGTGGGAGGTCTAGTAGTGGGGTGTGTACTTCATGATCAACAAGTTAGCTGATAAATCAACCATCATTAACTCATGTATGAGTGATCTATGAGTTAACCAGTTGAGACTGGAGTTCAATGGAAATGTACTATCAGTTGTATAATTATCCAAGTTGTATAGGTGGTACATGCAGGCAGAGAAAGGCCTATAGGGATTGCACAATTATGGATGAGGAATTTACCTAAATAACAAGGGCTAATTCGCAAGGAATAATTCAAGGAAATAGGAGCCTGGATAGGCTAGATATTGGTTAAGTATTGAGCAAAAAAGGCTTGTGAAGTAGTGAGATAGATTCTCCTTATGCAGAGATTGTTCAGGATTGAACAAACATTGCATTTCTTATCTATTTGTTGATTAATGGAATATAAATAGGAAGGGGTTTTGATATGTGGCTTTCCCATATATCCTTCCTCATGTTATGTGTGTTAATTTATTCATGTCACATGGTTTTGATATTGCTTCTCAATCGTCATTTTCTTTTCTGCTGATGAGTAGAGTAGATTCAAGTCTATTGTTTTAGTAAATTACATTAGCATTTTGAATCTAGAAGGAATTTATACATGATGAAGTTCCTTGCTTCACCTCTCTACACAGGAAGCCTTTCTCTTCTCTCATCCCTTATTTTATTTTGGTTTTTACTTATGGGCATTTTATTGGCATTTATATCACCAGGGTGGAAGAAGGATCCTGACTTATTTTATAAGAAAGAGAGGTTGTTCCTTATTTGTAGAGACTCTTATATATAGCTTTGAAATTTATGTGCTCGATTTTAGTTTCTCCTTTCCCTTCTCTACTTGATTTGATCAGTACGCTAAAACACCATTTAATTACAATGCTAAGCCAAGGAGTGAAGATACTAAAATAGATATGGGCGTCATAATTTTTCTTAAAGATTTCCATTCATAATGAATCGTATTTTCCATTTAGAAATCATTGACCTTAAAGTTATTATACCCAAGCGAAGAAGAGGGACCAAAAGTTAGCCAAGTGTTGTTGAATGTCACAATTCCATTTTAAAACTTTTTCCCCATTTATCGTAACCAAAATAGACACTTCCACACAACGTCTTGTTTATGTACACTGACCAAAACAAAGCAAACGAAGAAAAGGTAAGACCATGTGAGTTGTTGTTGAGCATAGTGTCTACATTATTAATACTAGGAACACAATTAATATTAAATGCTTTAAATGAAGACATAAAGCAACATACCTCTTGTTAGTAGTTTTAAGATTAGATGATACACATTGAATTGTGTTTTGTACCTGACGTGTAACAATCTATGAGTCACCTATTACCTTTAACTCTTACACTTTGAGGTCTATGGATTTCTTTAGTCCTAGTATCATTCAATTTTTTTTGTGCACTGAAGCTCCAATCGACATGAAATTAAATGTTTGTTATTATGACGGTCAATTATAATGCAACTAGCTCTAGAACACTCTTGTGTCTTCGAACCATAAAAATAAAAATTCCAAATGTTAGTAGCAACTGGATTAGTTTATACACTAGTAATATTTACATCTATGTTACAAAGATAATTAGCATCAATTGGAATGAAAGGAAAGAGTTTCGATTGTGTATTTGGTGGTACAAAATATAGTTGTGTAAGATAACATCCAAGATGAACTTCTAAAAAACAATTTCTAAATATTTCTTGCCCAAATATAATTGACTTATTGTGTGCTTCAAGCTAATCAAATTGTTGTATGCTTCAAGCACCGTAATGGTATGTTTCATAAAAGGTTCACTTTCAACTCGAATTTGATTATTCTTGCCCTTGTAAGGAAGCCACAAATGAGACCAGTCTATGGAAAAATGTCCTTGCAACTTGATAGACCAATCTCTACATAGAAGCAATCCACAGGCCTATGGAATGTCCATAACAATGTTAATGCATTGGTGAACTCTATCATCAAAAGATAACAGAATTATAAAAAAAAATTAGTTCACCAATTGCCTGCACTAGTGATCCTAATAATTGTATGATTTTGGCATCAATCTTTTCCCATTTTTTGTTGATTTTAATTTGCCACAGACGAAGGCATAACATTCACAGACACACCTAAATTAGACACTATAATTGAAAATTTGAAGTGTTAAGAGAAAATGGGGGCAAGTAGATCTAAAATTTACATTGGTAGCATTAACCACTGATTTGAAGATAGTGGGAGACTTACCGGACGAATCTTGGGAAGCAAAAAATGTCTTGCCTGATGGAGGTTGAGATGCGAAAGCTTGGATGATCAACGCACGTTGGTATGTCAATTTTGCTAGCTCCTATATGGATATATCGGCATAATATTTATTCATATTCTCAATGATGTTGTATTCAATATATTCATACTTGGCAAGGTGTGCGAAGTGGTGGATAGTGAAACTTTGTTTGATGCAGGAATTCCATAATTATTCTTATTATTCCTAGAAATGTTCTTAAAAGGTTGAGTGCTTCTAGATTTTATCTATGAGCTCTTAGTAGGATTGCTAGGAGGTAAAAATTTTCTTAGCAAATAATTCCTTACATCTTGCTCAAGTGTTAGCCATTTTCTCCTTAGATTGTATTGCATAGATTATTGTTGTGGAGGAGCTTCAATGCCTGGGGGCTCACTAGCACCTTGTCGATCGTTATCCAGAATAAGAGCAAAAGTGAAAATTGAATCACCAACACTAGTATTTTCCTCTGTTGAGGAAAACTCATTAGTCTCTTGAGTCTACTCTAAATTTTCTTCTGCTGACATGCTTTCTATGAAATTGGAAAACATAACATTCATATTATATTTCCCTTGTGGGCATGATTTTTCGAAATGTTCTTCTTAATGAAACTTATAATAATTGTCCATACCCAGGTTTTCAACATTAAATACAACATTAGAGATTTAAGCAGACTTAGCTAATTGATTGATATTCTTCTTAAAAAATGGATTGAAGGACTTATTACTTTTGGATGCCTCAATTGAATTCCTTTTGAGCTCAAATACTTCATTAGTCAAAAAATTCAAGGACTTGATCAAGCTTTCCATGTCAAAAGTATCCTTCTCTTTAGTTTTAGTGGAAGAGGCTTGAGATTTTTTCCCAATTTCCTTGCAGTGCTTTGAGTCTTCCTAATCAGTAATGACCCCAATAGATCTTAATTCCTTCTAGACAACAATAACTTCAACAAAATTAAGATCCAATGTTTCCTTTGCGTCTCTTTTTAGAAAGATGGAAATATTAGTAGGCAAGGTAACAATGTAATTATTAGCGCTCAAATCTACCTTAGGCTGAAATAAGGTAAGACTCAAGGCCACATCAAACCACGCTCAGCCTCGTAGCTAGTCCTACGAGGACAGGAGAGGGCTCTCGCCGGGTCAAACTCGGCAAACGATAATCGAAGAGGCTTGAGATGACCGAATTGATGACTGATTTTAGGCTAGGTATGAAGTACAAAGACTGTGAAATTGAGTTTTTGAGGTTTTGTTGAATTCAAGGGAAGGGCAATTTTGGGTACGGGGATGAGGCACAGCTTTTGCAGAGGTCTACTTGGGGCAAGATAGGCGATTGTTTTGATGCCTTAAAGCAAGTGATATGAATAGATCAGACTGGTGAGGAGCTAAGGAGAGCAAGGAAGTCTCAAGGATTCTCCTTAAACTGAAGAAAACATAGAAAATTAAACAAATTTAAAGGCAGAGCATAGCAAGTTCATGGATTCTACCTTAACACTTCATTTGTTTAATTACAGAAAATTAAATAAAGAAAGTGGTACACATAAACAACTTACAAGTACTGAAAGAAACACACCATCAACGCATAAAGCCACATGAATCCCAAATAGTGCTGCAAAACCCTGGTCTTTCCTTTGCCAAAAATGCAGATAAGATATGTACAATAGAGTGTCAAGCTATTCCCAAGAGTCCAACCCTGAAAATGACTCAGAAAATACATAATATAGGCAAGCCAACACATTCCCTTGCCTCTAGGGGTCGAGCTCATCATCCTAGGATCTGTTTCAACCAATTCTAAACTAAGCACTACAATCTAGGCAGTCAAAACAACTTGCCTCTATAAGTTAGGAAACCAATTCATTCATTATATTTTTGCTATTTTATGAATGAATCATCTAGAATAGGTAAATAAGTGTCAAATAAACATAAAGTTCCATTAATTACATCAAGAAGGGTGAAAAATCCCATCATAAGTCAAAATTGGTTAAACTGGCTTCATCTGATGCGCTGAGGAGGAAAACTGTGCCAAAAAACCCTGTGCGCCGCGCGCTTGAGCCCTGTGCGCCACGCTCCTTTCCACCTGCTTTTGGGGCACTTCCCGGCATCAAAATTGAGCTTAGGTTGGCTTGTTGGAAAGCACTGGATGTCTACTTCCTAACCCAAGTGGAATTTTACAATTTGGTGCCCATTTCACCCTCCAAAACTGCATTCTCCCAGAAGTACTTCCTGCTGGTGCAAAAAGTGGCAGAAAGGTGATTTTCATGATGTTTTTGAGCCTTTTGGTCACCCAGAACTTGATGAAATGTCTTGGAAATGGCTGATCATGTGTATTTCATCATGACAAATCCAAAAATATAAGCCATCTGTGATTTGGAC
>APFE030728833.1:118648-132144 GCA_000404065.3 Pinus taeda
GTTAAGGACAAATAGACGGACCAGTTCTCGATGATGCTGAGTTTGTGAGATCATCTCACAATATTGGTAACATGCTTGGCGCGAAAACAATCCATTGCAAGTGGGCAAGCTTGCAATTGAACCAAAGAAGTAGGCTCCTCCCTAACATGCTGTCCACTTTTGCCACCTTTGTGATATCTTCGAGGCACATTAGGCACATTGACCTCCGGTGTAGTGTCACTATTATACTCCTGCTCATATTCGGACTCGGTCTCTGACATGTTCTTTTGGAAACAAGACAACTGGAATATTTATGTATGCTGATATAGAACTGTGTGCCAAAATTTGACTGTTGACTTTTTTGTCTTTTTATCAAAATGTTGTGACCAAGGGGACATAAATGTACAAGGAAATTGTTAGGAGGGGAAAAGATTAGGGAAATGGGGAAAACATTAGGAAAATGGGAAAATGGTAAAGACAAGGGAAAGGGCATGGGAATTTTGAAATTTTTTAGGGTTTTGAAATAAGGTAGGGATTATATGGTTGTAGTAGAAGGGAGGGTTTAGGATTTTGAGAGAGGAAGGTGTAGGGTTTGATGAGGAATTATTGCGAAAAATATTGGGGAATATAGGAAATGGGAAACAAGGGAAATAAGAAACCTTGGCAACATGTATTTTGAAAAACCTACAACAAACTTGGCATTTAGATCCTTACAGCAACTTTGATGGACATGGAGGGTTTTTACACTTGGTTTTCATGACAAATATATCATAATTTCTTTATATAAACCATCCAAAAACCAAGAACAAGCCATGAGTGTAGGCCTACCTGCGAATTGATACGTGAGGAGAGGTTTTTTGATTGATTTTTAAGCAAGTCTGAGCATGAACTTGAATGCACCGCGCGCCTCACCCAACACGCCGCGCGCTCTGGATGCACCGCGCACGTGTTAAAATACACTGGAAATTGTTGTCTGATGCGCCGCACGCCTCTGATACGCCGCGCGCCTATCCTGATGCGCCGCGCGCCCTGGAACTGACCCAAACTGCTCACGAACTTGCAAAATCGCCTTTGAACGATGCTCTTGGCTCTCAAAATGTGGAATGGGTTGCAAATGAGGAGAAATGACTTGATATAGCCTCCTTTTTAAATTTTTCTTAATGAAAACCCATTTTCTTATGTTTGGTTGTTGACACTTTTTCAAAATTAATAGGCTATGACCTTTTTGGTTTCCCCTTTAAAATTGGTTGAAATAATGATTTTCTCTGATAATTTTTTTAGGGATAGCTCTGATATACTCTGGCAAAGGAGACCAAGGTTGCACTTGAACAATTGAAGAACTGAAAATTTTGAGAATTTTTACAAAAATGAGGTGGCGACTTATCTTCAAAACAGAGTTTTGAAGAGAAGTCCTTATTCAGCTGCACAATGATGAAAACTATTCAAGTGATGATCTATCAAAGACATCCCTCTGGCCTGCTGGTCTTCTAAGGCTTTCCAAGACTAATCTGACTCAACTCTAGACCTAGACCTAAAAATTTAAAACATGACTGTAAATGACTTGTGAAGCTTTATGACTTAACCTGAACCAGCAGTGCCATGCATGAGGGGAATGAATGACACAAACCACTCCATCAGAGTTATGGCATGCCTAACGAAATGCAACTGATGAAAACTAGTGGGACACCTAAAACATGAAATGCAAAAAAGAGCTTTGATCTCTGATGGAGAGATAACTAGACCGACTCTAACAGTAATAATCCTTAGTGATTGAATCATGAGGTTGCACATTAATGGAGAACTTGTTCAAAATAAAGTAAATCATTGATTAAAATCTTTCACCTTATCTTTGTCCCGCATATTTATATTGTTGAGTTATTTAAGTAACATGGAAGGAGTTTTATTTTCAACAAATTTCTCCGAGAATAATTGCTTAAACTCCATCCAATTATAGATTGAATTTTCAAGAAGGTTGTGATCTCATACTAATGATTTACCCTCAAGAGTGTAAGGAAATAGTCTACAAGAAAAATCATCATAACATACCTATAACATTATTATATTAAATATAAGTCACGAATGTGATCTTCAACCTTCATCTTCTTATCAAATATCATAGGTTGTGGGTAATTTCTCTGGGTGCTTTAATAAGCAATGAAGGTTACCAAGGAGAGTAAGAGGCCCTTGGGCCATCCAATCCAATTAGTCTTTAGCCATGTCTTCGTTCTCTTCATTCTCCTCACTCTCTTATTTTGAATACTCTTCCTCCTCACTATTTATATTTTCTTTATCGTTTGGTTGTTCGTTGTCCCTCAGTTGTCCGTTTTCTGAAAAATGGAAGTTATCCCTATCTCCCTCCAAATTTTCCCCAATATGAGGTGGATATCCCCTTGATGATGATATTCTTTAGGCGAGTAAAATAAGTCATCAAGGGACATAGCAGTAACCAAATCCTCAAGTGAAGAAAATAGAACACCATGACGGGTTGTCTCTATTCTTGATTACTTATGAGGAAGAACAAACATAATAGGGAGTAACCTAAGATCCCTAGAAAACTAACGAGTGATAGGTCGAATCCTCCAGAGTTTCTCGAAAGTAACCTTATAAGCACCCTACATATCTTGATGAGATGACTCTTCTTTCTCAGATATGTGGGTTGGAGTTAGACTCAAATAATTGCTACCTTTAGTTGAAGGTTCTTTATGTGAACGTGTTGAGTTATCAGTCATACAAAGGATACCCTCCTTCTAGCACCAAAATGTTGATGGTGTTGGAAGGTACCAACAAACAGGGGGTATCCCCGATATGAAGTCACAACTGTATCTCACACCATTTGGAGTAGGAGCCCCATCTAGGGAATAGGCCCAACTGCCATAATCTTAAAGATTTTCTTTGGATGCAATAAACAACATAAGAGAGCATGCATATACTTTTGAGATAAGTAAGTTATCCTTGTTAAGCACTCAATTGCAATGTGTATAAAGGTTATTTCATGGACGAAAAAGAGAAAGTGAGTCTTTACAAGAAAAATAATAGTACTATCATAATAAATAGACACACATATGTATTAAAAAATCGTTAATTATCTTGCAAAATAGTTGACAATGAAACATTGATGATGAAAGCAAGAAACACACAATTCAAAGATGTATACTAAAGCCAATGGAATAGTTCATTTTCCTTAGTATGTATAAGCACAATAATGCACCACAAACAATGAAATAATAGTCTTAGAACATTCACGATATATGCATGGAGGTGTGTTGACTATGAGAGCTTCAAACCATTAAGTGAATGTTCCAAGATACACTATTACAATTAGGCATCACTTGCTACAATAGTGGAATGTTAAGCCACCACTTGCTCCTCAAAAGGATGATCTTCTCTCCTATGCCTAACTTCAGAAACCAAGGTGAAAAGTCCTTTTCTTGAGCTATGAGGGTTTATTTATAAAAAATGAGGTGACCTTCCACCTCCCATATGACTCTTGACTTCCCTCATGAGTCTTGAGATCCCATGTGACTTTTGAGCTCCTACATGACTCTTGGACTTCCTAGTGACTCTTCACATTCCATGTGTCACCCTTGGGCTTCCACACATTTAAATTTTTATAATTTTGATAATACAAAATTACATCCCACTAAAATGTGGAAACATACATGTTTATGTCAATAATAATTTGGTGACATGTGGCATGGGAATTTGTTGTAATGTGTCGATGTCAAGTTCTCTTCTCCATTATTGTGTCTTTGAATCTTCATGATGGATTATAAATGTAACTTATATTCACCCTCCAAAGGGTTTGGGCATGGTATTGAGACCTTCTAAGTAATCATGAGTCACTATCACTATCCATCTATTGTAGTTTAGAGTTCATTTATCTTCTGTATGATGGTATCTTTGTGTCTCAACTCCATAAGTTTCATCTTGACATATTTCTTCGATGGCCTCCTTGAACATTATCAGTCATGTTAGGATGAAAGTACATGCAAATGGAGCTCACTCATGGCAAGAGAATATCAATCCCAAAATTACCTATTCTACCTTATTCTCATGCAAGATACTGACTGTGATGGGACAATATGCAAGGTATGAGAGAAAAAGGCTTTCTAGTGTGCAGTGCACATGATTAGGAGGCAAGGAGAGAAGGAATGGGAACTAGGAGTGTGCAATTCATAGTGGCAAGGGAGAAAGAGACATGCTTAGGAGAAGTGCACAGTTTTAGGAGGTAGGGATGACAAGCTTGCTCACTAGGAATGTGTAGTGTGAAATGCTTGAGGAGGAGGATCCAGGTATTTCATATTCGAGCACTGTAAGGGATAAAAAGATGACCCTACTATCCAATAATAATGCACAATGTGCAATACAAGATAGATTTGATCAAGGGTTACGTAGTGGTCAGATGTAGGCAGCAAGGTTTGAGTGACTATGCCCTAAGGTTTCTCAATATGAAAGGAGGTTGTCCTCAAGATGGTGTAGTGCGTAGGTGTAGGAGGTAAGGGTATCATCTATGAAGCTTAGGAGTGTGTAAGGTGCTCAACACTTGGTGAGAGTTTAGTGTGTTTACAACTTGCCCAAGATGAGAGGACAAGAAATAATCCCCAAAATTAACTATGTGTAGGATCGATTAGACGAAAAGAAAGCATAAGCATATAAATAGGACCTGAAAATGATCATGCACACATACACCATCAAGCACATGAAAAATATATGCACAGTACGCAAAACTAACATGTATATCATTCAAACGATAGAAAGCAACACTAATTTTCCGAGTGTGACAATTAAAGTGCAAGTCGTTATGACACAAGTGTCAACTAAAATAAGAAAGTGTGCTATGCCATGGAAGTGTGTCCAACACATGTTCTTATGATAGATGAGATCAACTAATGCAAGAAAGTGCACTGGAACTTCCTCTTAAAGGTGCTCCAGGACTACCTATAACAAAATATGACACTCCAAGTTTCTTTGGAAAGGAACTTGAACACCTAGAAAAACTCGATTAAAAATCATGAAACGTATTAAATAACTTGAGATGATAATTTACACGAACACTAGGAGGATCCAAAGTTGAATGTAGGAAAAATTTGGAGGGGGTTGTAGCAGCTACAACACCAAGTTAACCAATTTAAACAATTTCGCAATTTATCGAAATTGAAAGCACCAACCCCCAAAATCAATTTGGAGGCACCAACATGCCATATGAACCAAATTCCAAAATACAATTGCAGGTACTGGCCTGCTATAGGCTCCAACTTGATGGAGGAACCCACCTTCAAATTCTGTAAGCACCAACTTGTTGTAGGCACCAACCTGATTGAGAAACCAAACTTAATTCACCAAAACATAGAGGACTACTTTTCACAATCTTTCAAACTAGATCCACAAGCTTAAAACACAATAAATACCCTTGACAAATCTAATCATATCAAAGCGACCTCAACCTATTCCTCAATCATAAATAATAACATCTTCATTTCTTGTTTTGATAATCTAGACTAAACTTGTTCATGTCAAGCCCCAAAATATTTTGAAAACAACAAAAGAAATATAGCCTCTTGCCCTCAAAAATCTTTCTTCATGACTTTTCACGTCCCTCTTTTAGATCACAAAAAAATTATTTCCATTTCCCCCTTTTCAAAAATGATTTTGGGCCTCAAAATGACCTACAAAACATTATAAAAATTAATAGTTCGACAAAATTATCCTAATGGATCAACAAAAGTTACCTTTTTAATCCACCATCTAAATAATGCATTTCTTGGTGTGTGCTCGACAGAATGTATGTCGTTAATTAACAAAATGTAGTACTTAGGTTTGAAAAAATTCCCTCCGCCATGCACTAGTTCCAAACACCAAAAAGACCTCAGGCTCAAACCCTTGACCATCGTAAAGAAAAACATGATTGACACCAACTCGACTATGCGCACTGTTCATATAGCCTTGCCTTGCGAAATATATAAATAAATAAATATATATATAATATATAATATATATATAATATATATTTATATATATATTCTATAGATATATAGACCAAGAAAGCCACACCTCAAGTTCAATCACGAGACCACATAACTGTAACACCACTTCCAAACCACGAACCCACACATCATCTATGCCAAATGAATGTTGTGTTGACATGCCTTCAAGAGGCATGTGTGTGTGTGTGAGGGGTGGCCTTATGAGAGACCATTGCCATCAATTGTCAATAGAGCTGACCAAAATGACTGAATCATGTGATGGAGACCAAAGAAATATCATGTGACTGTGCCATATGAAATGAGCCTAGGTGTCCATGGTCAAACAATTACTGACTCAACATGACATCACTATGTCATGTGGCACCCTTTTGGTGGTGCCACGTGTCACCCAAAATTGGCCTTGTTGGCCACTCAAAACTACCTATTTGACATGCCATGTGTCCACATCATAAGGATGATTCATCACCCATTCCTCCACGTCATCCATGCGACTTGTCTAGGTTATATTGTGTATTCTGTACATGATGTGTGTGTTTGTCATTTGGCCATGTCAGAAATTGGTCCTGCTAGGTTAAAACATATATACATTGGATATTCCACATCAAACATAAAGTCAAACTTGCCACGTCAAACATTTATAATATCAAACTTTCCATGTCAACATATATCGCATTGGACTATTGGACCTGCAATGACAACAAACCTGCCACATCAAACATTGGACCCTCCACATATATATATGTTATCATTGGTTAACAATATATGTTACCCAATTTATGTTTTTTGTGAGCCATGTGGGATGGGGGTTGCACCCTCATGGTTCCCAAGTGGAACCACAACACAACACAACCTAACCAAATCTGCTTGTTAAAGCTTGTACGTGTTTAAACAAACACCACTATTGATCACCTAAACTAGATTGATTTTCTGTAAAAGATGCATGTTGGTTAACAAATTTAGGGTTTGATCCCTTTTTCTCCATAATGATCTTGTGTGTCTTCAAAGTGGTGTTTCCCCTTATCTAGCAGGAGTTTCACCAAGTGTCATTTATCAATGGAAAGCTTCAGGAGAGCACCATCAAACAAAATCATTTTCAAACTTTTTTATCAACATAACTCAAACACATGCTCAATCTTCTTTAGGATATCATAATTCTTAATAATCTGCCTTTTATTCTCATTCTGATGGAGTTTGAAAAAGATTAGTACGCCGTTGGAAGGCTCTTAGAGAGGATTATCCAACCAAACCTTCTATATACTTATTTGATTGTCGTGAATTCAATAAATGCTCAATAATCTTCCAAGCGATTGTACCTCCTTTGACATCAATGACTTGACATTAGTTTTCATCAATGACAACACTATGCCCAACCCCCCCCCCCTCCTTGTCATTGATGGCAACACCACCATACATTGATGGTAGTTTATGGAAACGGAAAAACTCCCCCTATCAGCCTATTGAAAAATATGTCTTCATGTTATAGTCAATGTGATATGTCCTCATGATATAGTCAATGTCTGCTATCTTCTGTCCTATTTGTTGTCCCTCCCTCACTCTCTCTTTATCTCTCTAACTCTACCTCTCTCTCCCCCTATATCTTCCCCCTCTCTATCTCCCACCACTCTCTCTCTTTCTCTTACATGCTTACGTAGTCTCTCCCACTCTCTCCCTCTTCCTATTTCCACCACTCTACCCTTCTCTCCCAATCTCTATTTTCTTCCTTCCTCACTATCCCCCCTTTCTTTCCCTCTTCAACTCTCTCTCTTCCTCGTCCTCTCTCTACTTCCACTCTTTATTACCTCTACCCTTCTATCACTCTTACTTCCTATCCCTATCCCTCACTCACACACACACACAAACTCTTACCCTCTTTCTCTCTCTTTACACTACCCCTTCTCTCCTTCCCTCCCTCTCTCTTCCTTCCTCCTACTCTCTCTGAATTACCTTCTTGCCTCTCCCTTGCTCTCCTTTTCTCTCCCTCCTTTCCTCTCTTGCTACCCACCCTCTTATCTCTTTCTCTCTCTCTCACCCACCACACTATCTCTCTCTTTACCTTTTCTTTATCTATCCCCTTCCATACTTCCTCTCTCTCATTGTGTCCCTCCATCTCTCTCTCTCTCCCCCTACCATTCCCTCTTGCTCACCGTCCCTCTATATCTATCTCCTCTTTATTTCCATCCACTCTCGCTCTCTCTTTCTCTCCCTCCCCCCCTCTCTCTCACATGCTTTCTCTCTCTCCCCCCTCTCCCTCTCTCCCCTACCCTCACTCTCTTTCTTCCCCATTAACCCCCCCTTTCCCTATTCACCTCTCTCTCTTCCTCCCTCTATTTCTCTACCCCCTCACTCTATCTCCACCTATCACTCATTCACTCTCTCACTCTATCTCCACCTATCACTCATTCACTCTCTCTCTCTCTCTCTCTCTCTCTCCATCTACCCTTATCTCTTTCTCTTTATCTATTCCCCACTCTATCTACCCTTCTTCCTCTCTCTTCTTCTCTTTCTATATCCTTCCCTTAGTCCCTCCTTTACAATAACCCCCTCAGTTCTATCTCTCCCTCCCTCCCTCCCTCATTTCTTCTCAAATATTATAGAAATAAAAGTGCACACGTTCTTTCAAAAGTGCATGCACACTTTTACAAACATAGATGAGCTTTCAGAAATGTGCACAAACTTTCAAAAACACACTCTTTTGAAAGCACACACATTCTTTTGAAAATTTGCATGTGCTTTTAGAAATGTGCACATTCTTTTAGAAACATGGAGGTGCTTTCAAAAGTATGTGTCTGCTTTCAAAACATGTTTGCATTATTGAAAGCACACACATGCTTTTAAAAATGTGACCTTGTCCTTGAAAAATCCAAGTTGGTAAGCATGCATGGTGGTTTGGGGAGCATTGAGGCTATAGGATAGGGAACATGTGCACACTTTTAAGAATGCACACCCAATATTGCATGAGGACATTCCTGATGGCCCTATTGCCACTTTTGAGGTCATCATCTTTGTGCGAGCGCTTGACAGGGGTTTTTTCCTCGTGAGGGAAATATTGATGGTTTGTGGTTCTCTAATACTAGTCCACCCTTAGAATTTGAAGAGAACATTATGCCATATAATTTTCACCCATTGTTGAAAGCCAAAGGGTATCATGTTGGATTGGGGTTAGGAGTTACCTGTTGACCCAACGATGGAGGAAGAGGAAGGAAATATTATATTCAAAAAGCAGAAGTTAGAACTACATTAGATGTTGTTGTTGGCAAATAAATGACAATTAATGTGGTTCTTAAAGTGATGAGAATCCTTAATGGGATGCTTAAATGATATGGTCTTCTTTATGGGGTTAGCCAACTCCACTAAATAACTAATATTAAGGAGGTTTTTGGAGAATAAAAAACTAGATTTGTTGTCCTTACAAGAAGTTTTGGGGGGAATGCGAGTTATACATAGGGTCTTAGAAAACATATTGGGATGTTGGAGTTTTTTGTCATTAGATTTTTGGGAGATCAATGGTTTTGTGACAGGGCTGAATAGTAGGATTGTGAAGCATGGTAACAATTGGCCTATTAACTTATGAATAGGTTTGACACTCTTTTCCTTGGAAATTTGAAAACATATTATGTTCATGAACACCTAGAAGCCTTGCATGGATAGAGTGGACTTTTGGTTAACCTTTTCAAGACATCTTTTATGGCTTTTGAGGCTCTTATTTTTGGAGATTAAAATTTCTCCTTGGGAAATTTAGAGGCACGGGGTCTTAGAGATTAGTAGGTCTAGCACAATATTTCATTCATAAATTAGCTAAAGGTGAATTGATTGATATAGAGTCGATAATATTGAAATTGACTTGAAGAAATAAGAGAGTGGGGAGGATAGAATGACAAAATGCTTAGATTAATTCTTAGTATATAAATGAATTCTAAATAACTCTTTAAGGTTTTGGTAATGACTCACTATTCTAAGTGAATTATATATATTTATAAAATATATTTAATGAAATGATGGCCTCTATATACATTTAATAAATATATTCTCAATTATTATTGTGCCGAGAGGCGCTCTACAACCCAGTATATGGGGGAGATGTTGTCACCTTATGTAACTTTATGTAACATTACATTAAAAATATTAAAAAAATATAAGGGAGATGTTGTCACGTAACGTAACGTTACATTAAAACAAAACAACAAAACAAAAAGATGAGGGAGATGTTGTCACGTAACATAATGTTACATTAAAATAAAAATATTAATATATTTATATGTGTTGGCTAACATATATTGTATATGTTGAAGATATGTGTCAGCTAATATATATTGTATATGCTGAAGATATGTGTAATTGTTACAATACCATGGCTTATCAATACCACATGCCCAAAAACAATAACCTTTATTTTCAAATAAAAATATTTTACAAATTTTATTTTAATTAAGTTTATACATTTTTTAATTAAATCTAGAGCAAAAAGGTTATAATTACTTTAGCGAATCTAAACCCCCCTCTCCGACAACTAACAATATTTTCATAGAGATTAAATGGAGGTTTTAGTAAATTAAAATATGAGAATACTTTTATATATACATATGTGAAATTTATATAATATAAATAATATTATAAAGAACTAGGATAGATGCATCTTAACCAAGGATCCAAGTGAAGTGATAAAGCAAAGTGATTAACAATGATAGAGGAAAGATAATAGGTGATTCTTTTAATCTTTTATTATTGTATTTTCTTTAACATGATTGATCCAAAATATAGGTTTAATATTTTACAGCCAATTAAGTTTTTTTTATTAATTTAAAAAATTTCTTAAATACAATACAATGGGAGCATATTTAGGAAAGAGAGTGAGATGGAAGGGGGAATTGAGTGTGGGAGAGAGATATAGAGGTGAGAGACACACTAAGAGAGAGAAAGGAAGAGAGAGAGGATGGGGAGAGAGGGAAGGAGAGATATGGATTTGGAGGGGGAAAGAGAGGGTGTGACAAGGGAGAGATGAAGATGGAATGAGGGAGAGAGGATATGGGGAAGAGAGAGAAAAGGAGAGGATAAAGATAGGGAAAGAAGGGGAAGAGAGAGACAGGGAGACATATATATAGAGGGGGGAGAGAGGGGGAGAGAGAGAAAGAGAGAGGGAGGGAGATAGTGGCATATTTGGAGGGTGGAGAGAGTGTGTGTGTATGATGGGGGCAGAGACAGAGGGAGGTGGGAGAGAAGGGGAGAGAGAGGAAGAAAAAAAGAGAGGACTTGAGAGAGAGGAGAGAGAGAGGGGGAGAGAGAGATGGAGTTGGAAGGGGAATAAAGACATAGAGAGAGAAAGGTGGAGAGGGAGTGGCAAGAGAGAGAGAGAGAGAGAGAGAGAGAGAGAGAGAGAGAAGTGGAAGAGATAGAGAGGGAAAGGAAGAGGGAGAGATAGATGGATATATAGATAGATATGGGGAGAGAGAGAGAGAGAGTGGCATATGTTTAGGGGGTTGAGATAGAAAGACAAATAAGGAGAGATGGAGGGAGGTATAAATATAGATGGCAGGGGGAGAGAGGAAAATAGAGAAAGATAGAGAAAGTTAGGGAGAGGCAGATAGAGTGAAACGGGGGAGAGAGGGAGGGGAAGAGAGAGAAGGAGAGGAGGAGGGAGATGGACACAAAATGGAAGGTGGAGAGAGAGGGAAGAAGAAAGAGTCTCACATAGACAAATACAGACATAGAAGTTAGATCTAGAAAGTCATGAATATTTTATATTTTCACTAAAATAGATGTATTGATTTCAATGTAGTTGTTGATTTCTAATCCTATTTGATCACATGCACTATATGCATTGATTTCAATGTAGATGTCGATTTATAATTCTATACCTTACACTAGATGCATTGATTTTAGTGTCGATGTTGATTTCTACTCCTATTTGATTGCTTGCACAGGATGCATTGGTTTCAGTGTAGAGGAACAAATAGCTTGGCGATGCTCACGAATGTTTTGTAGCTCCATGATCGCTTGTTGATCCTCAAGTTGTTTGTTCCTCTACTCCAGATATTTCATGTTCCACTTAGCCCTCTCCAAGTCAAGGGATAAGGCTTGAATCTCTGCTTGCTGCTCCTGGATGATCTCTTTAAGTTGTGCACTTTTCGGATCTGTATCTGTATCATCATCGTGAAGGAGAACGAATTCGGTCTCTTGTTCACCTGATGGCTCACCTGAAGGCCCCTCATCCTGCATTGGCTCCTTACCTCTGTCCTGTACCTGTAGTGCTGATGTCAGAAGCGAGGCCCCTTCCACCCCGGGTGGAGATAACACTCGCTTTGCTGCTGCAAACAAATGCCTACTGCCTCTCTGATAGGTGATGAAAACCGGCATGCTAGCAGTCTCATGGCACTCATAATGATGAGAAGGTTCACCCTCATGCTTAACCTCTGTTAATACCTGTGAAGTGTTGAAGAGGTCACGGGAGATGAAGTCATCCCAAGTAATGCCCTGCAATCCCAACTGATGATCCACCAAAATCTTAATAAGAGAAAAGTGATAAACACTGTTAAATTGCTGCTAAGGGGTCTTGTGCTGCATGAAGGTGTTCATCCTCTCTATGTTCCTGTAAATGAAATATGGGATGTTCATCATCCGTACCCTGGTAAAGTGCATGAGCAACCTGATGTGATAGGCATATAGACGAGAGAGCCTCCCCTCACAGCTGAAGTACTTCATGATCAATTTCATGAGCGGGGCATATTCATCTCTCAAATATCTGAATGGAAAGACTCTTGTGAGATGCCTCAAGAATCTGGCCTTAATGTAAGGCTCATAGTGTTGTCTATCCACCTTCTTTTTCTTATGCCACTGTTCTCCAACATTGGGTATGCCTGTTGCCACTGAGATAGTTTCGGGTGTCAATGTGAAGGTGACCTCGGCCAAGATAGACTGACCTCCATGTAGGTGAAGCACAAAAAGATGGGCCAACTCATGATGAACTCTAACATTAGCCACCCTTTGACAAAATTCAAAACATGATAGGTGCTGGAAGCATGACATGGCAAGAGGGCAGGCCTACAATTCAGTGAGGGTAGTGGGCTCATCCCTAATGTGTTTGCCACTCTTGTGCTGTCTCCTGGGAGCCTGTTCTTCCGAGGATGAATCACTTTGTGTCTCTGTCTCATACTCTAATGAATGTTGTGATGCCATGACTGCTGTGTGTACTGTACTTAGGCTGCCCTTTGATGATGGTGTGAAGTTGGGTGCTCTTGTGATATCTGTCACCAAGGGGAACAATGAAACAAAAGGGATTATTAGGAGGGGAGTAATGTGATGGGAATAGGGGTCATGGGGAGAAGTTTGTTTAGGGATATGTAGGGGGTTTGGGTATTTGATAGGGTAGGGTTTTGGGTTTTGATAAGGTAGGGTTTTGGGGTGTTATGTTGACAAATAAGAGGAGGCGAAAGGGAATAGGGTTTGGTAGTGTTTTAGGGTAGGGATAATAGGAAAAATGAGAAAGGGAGGATAGGGAAAAATGGTAGGTGAGGGAAAAATGGTGGGTGAAAATGGAAC